>JANHAO010018493.1:0-13581 GCA_026873985.1 Saraca asoca
TTCTCATTTATTATTTGATGTAACACAACTGTAGCTTGTAATTAATACATGTAACCCCTCCTTCCTCTATAAATAGGCTTACATTATTAGTAGAAGAAGGAGAGCAATCTTGCAAGTAGAAACTCTGCAAATCACTTTACATTAATAAAATCTTTGTCGTGGACGTGCGGTCTGATACCGCTCGAATTTAGCCGAACCACGTTAAACTTATTGTCTTCTTCCTCCTTCATTCTCTCGGTCCTCTGTCTTCTGTGCTTCAAGAATAGCATTGGATCCTAGAACTCCTCCCCATTGATTGAAGTTAGGTCATCCATACGAACCAGATTTCACCATCAACATTTGCTATCTAAATCCAAGACCAAATTTGTTTTGAAAACCATTTCGATTTTCCAGCATATCATTCAATTTCATTTTGCTATTTGTGAAACCATGTAAAGCCTTGGTCAATGTGTCTATCTTGGATTTGTAAATTTCATATTGATTATAAGCTTTATTTTCACTTAAAACTTTTTCAACTAGATCATACAACTAATTTTTCTCTTTTTTAGTTTGTTGAATTTTTTAAAGTAGGGCTTCTTTTTCTACTCTAGCATGTTTTAAATCTTTCTTAGCCTCTTTTGAAACATCATATAACTCTTTATAAAAATCATCAGTTTGATCATTATCAATAAAGTTAGATTCATAATCACTAGAATAGTCATCAATGGAATTAAGCTCATCTCTAGAATAAAAGAAGGATTCATTTTTAAGTGCCTCATTTTCATCATCAATTTTGGCCACGAGGTAGAGAAGTGCCTCTTCCTCAATTTCTTCTTCTTCATCTCCAGATTCAACTTGTTTATTATCCCAAATTGCTAGATTCCTTTTCTTCAAAGTCAATTTTCTTTTTTTTACTCTCATTCTTAAGTTGTTTCTTTAGGAATATTGGACAATTTGGTTTAAAGGGTCCCAATTTCTTGCATTTAAAGCATGTAGAAGTGTATAAGGAACTCTATTGCTCATTTTTGGTTTGATGCCTCTTTTGTGGAATAGGTTTCCTCTTTTCTTTATTCCCTTTTTCTCTTAGGAGTTTTTGCAATTTTTTACTTAGGAGTGCTATTTAGTTTTTCTCATCAGCTTCTTCATTAGTATCAAACTCCTCATCATTAGTTTCAAATGATTTTGTAGCCTTGAGTGCTAAATTTTTCTTTCTTTTGTCATCATAATTTTTCCTATAGCTCTTCAGCTCTAATTCATGCTCTTTTAAGTTTGCATAGAGCTCCTGAATTGTTGGCATCCCCATCTTCAGTGATTCCTTTATGGTTGTCACCTTTAGCTGCCATTTTTTAGTAAGAGATCTAAGGATGTTATAGACTAAGTCTGCATTGTTAAAGGTTCTTCCAAGCAACATCAAATGGTTAGTTTTGGCAGTGAATCTTTGTATGAGATTTCTAATTAATGGACCTTCTTCCATCTTAAACATTTCATATTCAGACACTAGCACATGCACTTTAGATGCTTTAACCTAAGTTATGCCTACATGTGCTACTTCTAAAATATCCCAAATTTGTTTTGTAGTAGTGCAATTGGAAATCCTTTCATATTCATTAGGGTAAAGTGAGTTGGAAATAATCCATGTAACTTTAGAGGCAAGAAGGTGCTTCTTTCTTTCCTCTTCTGTCCATACAAACTTACGCTTGGGTTTAATAGCACCATTTATCAGTATTTGTGCTAGATTATAACCATCCTTTATAATTTCCCACATGTCTATATTAGTGGCATCAATGAAGTCTCTAATTCTTTTGTTTCCAATAGGTATAGTGATGTTCATTAAAACTAGGTGGCTTATTCATAGGAGGACATTTAGGCAACAATGTGAAGCTAGAATCCATTCTCTTTAAAAAAATAAAGAGTATCAAGAGCCAAAGCTCTGATACTAATTGAGGGTCCCCAAAAGTACAGATCTTACCCTAGTTATGTTTGTAAAAATACTCTTTTGACTTAGATATTGAATTCTTGTTTCACAATGTATTTCAATAAAATTTTGTTGGATGATAAAGATAATATTGTAGTCACTGATAGAATTAGGAATTCGATTATCAATAGATCAAATTAAATCAATTTAACAATTAACAAAATTATAATTAATTCATGAATGTAGTAAATTAGAATTATATCAAAATTATAGAAATACAGTATAGCAAAATGTAACATGCAAAAAGACAAATCAAGAACACCAAAATTTTAAAGTGATTTAACTTCACTTGAAACTATAGATGAAATCTACATCCACTAGATCAATCCTCAACTGGGTAACCTCTTTTATTAACTACAACAAGATTTTAACCAGGCTCTTAAATAGCCAATTTACAACAAGATTTACAATGGAATTTTGGAAAACCTATAGATAACCTATAGATATGCTAACACTATACTTTCGTCCTAATTTTAATCAACCTTACAACAAAAAGAAGATGCAAAGGAAGATCAACCTCTTCCTTGTATCTCCAATTTTTGATCAACCATAGAAACTTAAAAATAACCAAGAATTGGGTAAAATTGAAGCAATCAAAGGTTGGCCCACATCTAAATCTATCCATGATGTGAGAAATTTCCATGGATTGGCTTCATTCTACTGAAGGTTCATCAAAAACTTTCATTCCATTATAGACTTGCTTATTGATTACATCAAAAGAGATAGGTTCCAATGGATAGAGCAAACACAAAAGAGTTTTGAGTAATTCAAGATTAAATTCATTGGAGCCCCTATTCTAGCACTTCCAGATTTTGTTTTGGCATTTGAAATAAACTATGATGCTTCAAATATTGGAATTGATGCCCTGCTCAATCAAAAAGGATGTCCCATCACCTTTTTCAGTGAAAAGTTAAATGATGCCAAGCCTTGATACTCCATATATGATAAAGGAATTCTATGCTATCATTTGAGCTTTACAGCATTGGAGACATTACTTGTTACCTAAAGAATTTATCTTGTATTCTGACCATGAAGCTCTCAAGCATTTGAATTACTAACAAAAGATCAACCATAAGCACATAGCTTAGAGTGAATTCTTACAAGCCTACCTGTTCCTCCTCATGCACAAGTTTGGAAGCCAAAATTTTGTTGTTGATGCATTAATCTAATGCCATACCTTGCTTTCCACGTTAAAAATAAAGGTTGTGAGATTTGAAGCAATCAAAGATTTGTATCAAGATGATCCTAACTTCAGTAGCTTTTAGAGTTCTATTGAGAACCAAGCCTTCTGATGTTATCACCATTAGCAAGAGTTCTTATTTAAGGATAGTGCGCTATGTATCCCTCAGTGTTCATTAAGGAATGCGATCATTCAAGAAGCATATGATAGAAAACTAGTTGATTATTTTGGATGAGACAAAACTGTAGCACTTATCAAAGAAAACTTTAATTGACTAAAGCTAGAGTGAAATGACATCTGTCACATTCAGGGATCTCGAATCTATCAGCAAGCAAATCTACTAGTCAAAACATGGGTTTGTACCTTCTTTTGCTAGTTCTGGTTGCTCCTTGGGAAGATGTAAGCATGGATTTCATCCTTGGTCTACCACGTATTTAATGACAAAAGGATTCTATCCTGGTAGTTGTCAAGAAATGCTTCAAGATGGCACACTTCATTCCATGTCAAAAGACTAATGACCTAGTTTACTTTGCTAAATCATAATTCAAAGAAATTGTTCACCTTCATGGAATTCTAAAAATTATCACCTTGGATAGAGGCATCAAGTTCTTGAGTCACCCCTACACTAACTGCTAAAATAAGTCCATCAATAAGATACTAGGGAATCTTCTATGAAGTTTTGTATGAAAGAATCTTCAATAGTGGGATCTTATACTTAGCCAAGTGGAATTCACTTACAATAATTTCACCAACCAAGCTATTAGGAAGTGTCCTTTTAAAGTAGTTTATAGAATGCAGCCTTTTGGTCCTTTGAACCTCTTGCCTATTACAAGCACGCATTAGTTTAGTGTTGATGCTAAACAATAAGCCAAGGAGATTAAGAAGTTTCATGAATAGGTGCATGAGCAAATCCAACAGCAAAACTCAAAGTATAAGGCTCAACATCACAAGCATAGAACGCAAGTTTCACTCAAGGAAGGAGACTTAAGTATGGATTCACCTGTGGAAGGAGCAATTTCCCAATCGACCAAATGTTAAGTTGTCTCCAAGGGCTAATGACCCTTTTTCATGTAGTGCAAAAAATCAACAATAATGCATACAAAATTGAGATACTAGATATGGGTATAGTGTGTCTGCTACTTTCAATGTTGTTGATCTATCTCCTTATCATGAAGACTCGAGGACAACTTTCTTCCAAACTAAAGAGAATGGCCTAATATAGCCTAAAGAAGTACTTGCCCAATGAGCCCAAAGCAAAAGTAGAGCATCCTTTGTTCTTAGTCTTTCTAGAATGGTCACTTTGTCCTTCAAATCTTTAGAAATCTCCATAGATTCTTTTTAGTTTACCTTGCTTTGCAAGTATACTTATTGGCCAAATAGAGTATTTTATTTATTTCTTAGGATATTTTTCCTCCCAAACTTAGCCTATTAATAGCCAATGTATAAATCATTTGAACCAAGCTTGAATAAAAGATTTCCTTGAATTTTTACTCTCTTTCTTTCTCTCTCAAGTTTCTATGCCATATATTACAATTTACACAAATAAGTTGCATTAGGAAATAATATGTATGTAAAAATAAGCTATATTAGGAGAAATTAAAAGAAAATAAATTTAAGTACTTTAGAAGTTCAAGAAAATAGCATCTAAGTTCACTAACTAAGTGATATGAGGATATATTAATAGGAAAAAAATATTTAAATAAAAATAATCTTTATTAGTTGAAGAATAAGAAGTCGCTTGGCGAGGTAGTTAAAAGTTTCTTTATGTAGGTTTGGATAAGATTTTGAAGAGAAAAGGAAGATGACATCTTCAGATGATGAGACTAAACCTAACTCCAATCATAGATTATGGTTAGGTGTCACCCTCTATTTGAAGATGTCATCTCTCTTTTCACCTTGAAATCTTATTCTGAACCTAACGGAGAAAATTTTAATTTTCTTATCAAATGGCTTCATACTTCTTAACTAATATAGATTATTCTTACATAAATGTTGAACTACAGCACTTCAACCACAACAATGAAGAGAAGGAGGAGCCACTTGCGAAGGAACACCAGCATCTAGATGATCCTTGATTTTATATTATTTTTTTCATTTTGTAAATAATTTGAAGAATATTATAATAATATTTATGAAAATAAATTTAATTTATGTCAACATTATGAGCTTTGTTTAATCAATTTTAATATTTATTTTTGTTATAGTTAATTAATTTCTAATATAGTAATAAAAAATAATAAAAACATATATATGTAGTTTCCCTAAGTTTATGCCATGTGAAAGCAATTTAAAAAAAAAAAATTATCCCCAACACAAATATAGTGGGAAACATTTTTTTTAACCATTACCACGACTAATACCGTGGGAAAGTTTTAAAAATAAATAAACCTAAAACCATACATATTGTGGAAAAGTCTACGAAAAAATTTATCCATACTTTATTTTCCCACGATTACTAAACCATGGAAAATTATTTTTCCCACAATAATTAATAATATTCCCATGGTATCGGCCATAGGGAAATGGCCAATTTCTAGTACTGAAAGCTACTTTCTTTTAATATCATTAAAACCATTGAAATTCATATTTTATATACATAATATTGTCTCTACATCACATAATTTTCATGCGTCCCAAGCTTCCCAATGCATAATCTTGTGTAAAACCAAAATTTATTTAATATTTATTTAGATTTTTTTTCTCATTCTAATGAATTGTATAAACAAAACTTCGACATTATCTTGTTTTTTAAAAAAAAAAAGAGTATAAAATTTAACCAAATAAAAGTTAAGATGCAAAATTGAAATCTAGATGAAAATTAGAAGACAAAACGTGCATTGTAACCTACTTGTAAAGTGTTGTATACTGAAAAACGGCCCCACGAGGACGAACCCACGAAGAAAACGAAAGTGAATTCTCGCAAGAAGTTCTCAAGAAGCCTCATCGTAAATAGCAAAAAGTGGTAACAACAATGGTAATCACGAGCGTCAAATCCTGTCTCACTCGGTCGACTATGGTTCGAAGGGCCACTCTCCGGCGACAGCATGACTCGGCAGCAATGGGTTCAAGGATCGACCCAGCAATCGCTCTGCTCACACTCGCCCCCCCAGCGACCCTCGCGGCTTCTCCAAACTGTGAAACCCTCGCCTGAGACAGCAAAGTGTCTTGCCTGACACGATGACAGCTGCAAGCTTACATGTCGGCCTAAGAAAGCCTGCTTCACAACCTACTGCTGGGATATGGTCTTTTCACTGTTTTTCTCATTTATTTGATGTAATACAACTGTAACTGGTAATTAATGCCTGAAGCTCATCATTCCTCTATAAATAGGATGACATTGTTAGAAAAGGGGTAGTGTGAAAAAATCCCTCTGAAGTTACAATAGAAAATTCTCTACCGTGGACGCAGGGTCCAGTAAACCTGGATTTAGCCGAACCACGTAAAATCTTGCGCCTTCTCTCATATTTCTTCTCCCACTTACCCAGTCGTTCAACCTTGGCACGCACACTAATCCAGAACAAGTCCGGGATCCCAAAGAATCCTCCGTTGGCCGGAATTTGGGATACTAGCCAAAATCCGACGTCAACATAAAGAAATGAAGATGTAAATAGTGGAAGTCATGTTATTTCTATTTATCACTAGTTTTACCTTTAAAAAAAAGTATCAATTGCATCTTGAAAATTACTTATATGATTTAAACAAAATTAATGTATATATAGTTATATTCTAAAGAAAAAAAATAATATAACAGAACACCAAATCTAATAAACTAATTAGAAAAAACTGTTCTTTATGTTTAGGATTTAAAAAATTATTATTACCTCTTCAAGAGAGATATGGACTACCTCATGGTTGCAGAGAGATCAAAAATAGTTTAATATCATGAGAAAATCAATCACACAACTTTTAAAACTCTATATTTATAAAAACTCAAGATGTTAATATGTAGTCATATACTTTTTGTATAATTCCATAGAACCGTTAAAAAGAAAAAAGAGCAATTTTTGAAGAGAAAAAAGAGGAGTGATTCAATATTTGAAGTTGAAAATTTTGAACTTAAATAGTTAAAATGTACTTTTTATTATTTTAACTTTCAATCGATCTTAATTTTGCTCCCTAATTTTTATTTGGTTCAATTTTAACTTTTAATTTTAAAAAGCAAAAGAATATTGAACTTTTGTTAATCAAATTCATTACGGTGAAAGAAAAATCTGAATAAATCTTAAAAAAGAGTGATTTCTACACAAAATTGTATATTGAAAACCATTTATGTTATAGGGATATGTGAAGATTCTATCACGCATTGCGCAAAGACAATGGAACGTAATCCGAATATGACCAATGATTTTAATAGTTTTAAAACATGATAGTAATTTTTAATGACAAAAAGGCTGTAATGGATCAGAAGCCGCCGATTATATTAGCTTCACATCATGGACAAATATTGCCCCATTAAATCTTTTTGTCATTTTAACGGATTAAATTAACAAAAGTCATATATTACTTTTTTTTTTAGTTAGAGGACAAAATTGGACCAAATTAAAATTAGGTTATAAAATATAATTTTTTTTTCAATGATAAAAGGGTTGTGATGGATTAAAAGCTACTTGTTACGCTAGTTCCACATCATGACCAAATATTGTCACATCAAATTTTTTTGTCATTCTTACAGATTTTATTGACAGAAGTCTTATATTAGTTTTTTTTTTCAGTTAAAAAACATAATAAAAATGTAATAAAAATTAGGAAAAATCATTGGAACTTAAATAAAAGTGAGAAGAGAAAAGGAATATTTTAGCCAACTAAAATTAATTTTAGAAACTTACTCTTCAAGATTTATGCTTGGGGTGTCCTCTTCTGCAATAATTAATCCTAGTGGTGTCATACAACATAAACATTATTTTTGACCAAAAAAAAAAAATTTGTGGAAGGAAAAGTGGCACCTTATCGTGTTAAGTAAATATCTAAGACTCACTAAAATACGGATAAGTTTCACAGTGACAAAAAGTGAAATGCTGGTGAGTAGCCCATGATCGGTAACTTTAGTGAAATGCATACACATAGTAAATCTCCACTCTACTTTTTTAGGGGAAAGAAAGGCATTCATCACTCATATTTTAGAGAGTTTTCAGAGTTTTTGAAAAATATAATACACGTTTCGAAACATTTTCTTCATGTTATGCTCCAATTTGTGTTTCTAACAACGGGGGAATATTTATATTTATACTAACGATGCATAAATATAAATCATTCTGTTAGAGGTTACAAAAATATCAGCTCATAGCATCAAGTTAATGCAATGGATAGTCAAGTCAAGAAAATAGTGATTAAAAAATATAGTTACTTGATAAACATATAATGATGTGATACATGATATAAGATAAGATAAGATTTCAGGTAATGCATGATCATGTTGAGAAAAATTAAGCAAAACTATAAAGATAAGAACAATAAAAGTTGCATGTCAATGATTATCATATACTATATGATATATTCTATGGCATATGAATTATGTACATGATTGTATGATTAAAACATTTTCAATCCAAGGACGGGTTGCGAATTTTCTGCTTACTGAGTACTCAGTTTATACTCACTCATTCCTTTAATAATTTCAAGTTAATGAAATCTTCGAGAATATCTTAATTAAAAGGGACTCTTCAATTTATATGTATATATTATTAGGTAAGTGGATCTCTTGATTACTTTTTAGTTATTTGTGTCCGACAAACTAGATAAAAGTCTAAATGTTTTATAATTTATAAATACAAAAAAATGATTTTTGTTTTCAAGACTAAATAAAATTTTTACGAGATTTGTTTATTTGAAATATTATATGTCATAAACTTTAAATTAAATGCATGTATTTTATACTTTTTAGTATTATTTTCATAATTTTCAAAATAAAATATTTCATAAACAATACTCATGGATTCGTGGATCACCACCTAATTATTCATGACAATCTTTGTTGTGGGTCCCTCCCAATTTGATAAGTCAAAAGGAGGGAGTTTTTCTTTTTGGAATTATGTGTATTTTTTATGGAAAAAAGAAGTAGGTGCAATTTTTTGAAAAACAAAAGTGACAGACGTCGAATACAGTGCCCAGTTTTTTGGAAATTTGCCAGTTGCTCTTTTATAAATAGAGAGAACTCTTCAGAGAAATATAATAAGATTGAGAAATAGAACGAGAGTAAATAGAGAGCCTCAAAGTGAGTTTTCTGAAAAGAAAATTAGTGAGAACCAATTTGTGAGGATTTATCTACAAATTGAAGATATATTTTCTTTTGTAATTTTGTGAGAGATCCATCTAAAGGTGAAGCTTGTAATCGCATTATTGTTATGGTGGAAGTTTAAGTGGCCTATGGGTCCCATGGTTTTTTCCATTATTTTGAAGGGTTTTCTACTTTAAAATTCTTTTGTGTTATTTTGTTCTACTTTGATTAGGAAAAATATCCTAGGTTTGTGGAATTTATTTATTTTTGTTTTAACCATGCAATTTTTTCCCAACAATCTTGTCCCTAAAATTCATGATATGACATTTGCATAATTTGACTAAACCTTAGGAGTGGTATATGCATGTTTCTCTATATTTTAAGATAGACATGTGCTTTCACACATCATTTTTTCAATTTTATGAGCTTCCATCCAACAACTAAAAAAAGATAAGAGAGAGAATAGAAATGGTATAATAACTCAAACCTACATGCTAAATACATCCAAAAATACCTTAAAATGTATATATTATTCACTCTTAATAATCACGAAAAAAGTAAGAGTATATTGTGGGATCATAAGTAACCTCATTAGGATTACAAAAAACTAACTCTCTCATACTCTACATCTTGATATGTTTGGTCTTCTTGACCAATTTTTTATGCCCAAATATAGGGTATTTACAAACCATAAAAACTTGTTTGATAATTGCAATCCTTGTCTAACAATAAACCTAACTTAATTAGAAAAAATAGTTACAAAAGGAAATAATCCAATAATTTATTACGGTTAGAATTTGAGTTAAATCCTTATAATGTTATCCTTGACTCAATTTTCATTATAAAAAATCTTCCCACTCTAAATCAAGTAATTCACTAAATCTTTATTTATCTTCTCCAAAAGCCATAAATGTCTTCAAAACTCTACCTCCAATGGAATATTAGCACTCTACACATGCATCAAAAGAGTATTTTCTCATATTTGCTTCATCTTTCCACAAAGTGTTATCTCAAAAAAAAAAAATCACCAAAAATATAAAAAACAAAGTTATTGCTCAAACAATATCTAGGCTTTATTTATATATAGCATTCCAAAATCAATCTGTGTCAATACTCCTTTAATCAAATAGAATGCAGTATTGAAACTAACTAGGACTAGCAAAACCAAATCCAGAATCAGATCCAAAGATGATTTGAATCAGAATCTAAACTTGGCAGAACTAGAACTAGAATTAGGCTAAACCTAAATCAGAACAAAAAGCTTAGTCAAATCAGGCTCTGATACCACTTGTTGAAAAATTCGATATGGAAAATTCAAGAATCAAAAACAAATTAAAGAAGTAAACAATCACAAGATGCAAAGTATTTAACATGGTTCAACTTTTAGCCCACTCCATGGATAAAGACAAAAAACAAATCCCACTAAGTAGAAAAGAGAGAATACAAGGTGTTTAATCATTTTTAATACAAATAATTTTATCAAAAGAGTAAAAATTAATTTTAGGGTCACAAAAGAGTAACCTCGTTAAGTTATAAAAAGCTAACTCTCATATTTTACATTTTATTTTTTTGGTCTCATTGTCAAACACAAAATATTTATGAACCTTAAAAATTTGTTTGACAAGTAATTACAATCCTTCTTGTTTGTTTGACAAATAATTACAATCCTTGTCTAGCAAGAAACCTAACTTAATTTTAAAAAAAAATTAAAATAGGAAATATTCATTAATCAACATTTGAGTAAAATCATAACTATATCATACTATAGTATGATGCAATTTATTAGTTTGATATTAATGCCCCGCTAAACTAACCTACACATCTTGGCTCTATCACTACTATTGAAACAAAAAGGTAGGCAGAGTGTTATATGAAGGTTTTTTTGGGATTTTTACCCAAATTCTATTTTTGTAAAATAGGATAATTTCTTATTTACATATTCATCTTATATAAGTTATTTAAGTTTGAATTTTAATTAAATAAAGACTCTAATCAAATTAAATACATCTTATTATTTAATATTGCAATCAAGTTAGACTTATCCTTTGGTCTTACTCTTTTGTGACAATTATTAAGAGTGAAGAGCATATACAATGTAAGGTATTTTTAGGTGTATTTGGGATGTGGATTTGAGGATTATTATATTGTTTGTATTCTCTCTTTATTTCTATAGTGTATTTGTTTTTCGTCTTTGCCTATAAAGTAAGCTAAAAGTTGAACTACATTAAATATTTATGGTTTTGATTTCCTATTTCTTTGATTTTGAATTATGTCACTGCATATGTTTCCCCATTGTATAAATTTTCCTAGCAAGTGGAATTAGAGCCCGATTCTACTGGATTTGGATTTTAATTCAAGTTCTACTTGAATTTGCTGATCTTCATTGGTTTAGTAATAGGTTTAGTGTGATTAAAAAAGTATCGACATAGATTCATTGTTTTTATGTCAAACCCAAATTTTGTTTCAACAAATTGCTCTCTTTATATATTTTTGGTGATTTTGCTTAATGAACTGTTTGCAAAGATCATAAAGTAAATTTGAAACACTTGTTAAAAGCCAGTGCTCTATTAAAGGTAGAGTTTTGAAAACATTCCTTATTTATGGAGAAGATAATTCAAATTTGGTAGAATTACTTGATCTTGACCTGGAACTACTTGATTCAAAGTTTGAAAACTTTTAGGAAAATGTAATTCATGTCAAGGTGGAAATGTAGGGATTTTAACCCAAATTATATTTTTGTAAAATAAGATAATTTCCTATTTATGTCTTCACCTTATTTAAGTTTGAATTTTGATTAAATAATGACTCTAATCAAGTTAGATATATTTTATTATTTAATATTGTGATTGAGCTAGACTTATCCTTTGGTAAGAATTTTGGATTATAAATACTTGTGCTATGCAAGATTTGTTTGGGGGAAAGAGAGATTTTTTTTTTGTATCCCATGTGGGATTATTTAATATCCCATAATTAGCTCTTACTATTATGTGATAATTATTAAGAGTGAAGAATATATATACTATAAAGCATTTTTTTTGGTGTATTTGGATGTGAGATTAAGAATAATTATACCGTTTAACTCTTTCTTATTTCTTTAGTGAATTTTGTTTTCCATCTTCGTCCATGGAATGGGTTAAAAGCTTAACAATGTTAAATGTATGTCATCTTGTTATCCCTTAATCCTTAGATATTAAATTCTATCAACACTAATGCTTCCGTATCATCAAAAAATTCCCAATAAGTTTGAGGTAATAATAGTAAAATTAATGATTATATTCATTGGATCTCATTGTGTATTGTCACCAAGTTCTCAACTAAGTAAATATTCACTACAACATTTCTGGCCTTTGGCAACAGCCAAAAATTATTGCCTAAAGTCTGAAAATTGTTGCCTAAAAGAATAGGCAACAATTTTCGACCGTTGTCTTATCCAACATTACCTATTCTTTTAGGCAATGGTTTTTTATGGTTTTTGGCAACAGACAATAAAACTGTTGCCTATTATTCAGTTATACGCAATGGTTTTCATTTTATGTTTTAGCAACGGTTTTTGAAATCTCAAACAACACTTATAAACCGTTGCCAAAGAGAATAGGTAATGCTTTAATTCAAAATAGGCAATGGTTTTCTCACAAATAAACAACACTTTGGTACATAATAGGCAATGTTTTTTAACATATATAGGAAATACTTTTCAACCATTGATGGATAGAATAGGCAACATTTTTTCATAAATGAACAAACCTGGTTGTGCTATAGGCAATGATTTTTACAATGCAAATCGATTACATAATCAATTTATGCATGAATTTTCATATACGAATCGATTCATGATGATTACGTTTATGGAAAATTTTCACCAAAAGTTAGAAATTTTATGTGAATCGATTGCTTAATCAATTCATAAAGGCAATGGTTTTTGCCAGTGAATCGATTACCTAATCGATTTATAGATGAGTTATTGATAATCATATACAAATCAATTTGCAAATCAATTCTAGAAGTTTTAGTTTATGAAACATTTTTTACCGAAGGTTTAGAATTTGGGTCAAATTGATTTCCTAATCGATTCAGGAACAATTTTCATATGCAAATTGATTCAGTAATCGATTCATAAAGGGCTGAATAGATTCTAGAGTCAATTCTTTTGGTTATTGTAACATGCACAGTAAACACATCACATCCATTCTATGAAAAAAAGAATTTTCAATCACTCCAATAGTCAATACATCA
>JANHAO010018494.1:0-13576 GCA_026873985.1 Saraca asoca
CCTAAGGCTTCTTGTATGATTTAAAAACCAAGAATATGACCAATAATTGATTGAAATATTTAGTGATCAATGATAACTCAACCTCAGGTCAGAAACCTCCTTGGACTGGTTCTTGATTGGCATTATGTTACAACTCCCACTTTATTATTTTTTCTGTAATTTCACTGCTGTAAGCTAACTTCCTCCCCCATTATTCATCTCTTAATTTGATTGTTAACATTAGAAGATCCAAAGGCACGACCCAGGCTGCCTTATGCTACAAAAAGAATAGGGTGATTCGGTTTATAAAATTAGTAACTTGGTTGGATTCAGTATTCCCATCACTCATGCATATGACCAACTTTCTGAGGCACCATATGCACATGACCTCATCATGCATATGACCCACTTTCTGAAGCACTATATGCATGCGATCTCATATTTAGCATACATATAACTAACTTTCTTAGGCATCATGTGCATGCGACCTCCTATTGGTCATGTATATGACCTACTTTCTTAGGCACCGTATATATGTATTATCCACATACAACTAATTCCCTCAGGTACCATATGCATTCAACCTATTGCTCATAGCTCACATACGACCTATTGTTCACAGCTCTTATGCAACTCACTATTAGGTGTAGTTCTTATGTGACTTACTTTTACATTACTCATCATTGAGACACTTTGATGCTCGGATTCATTGCTCACTAAGAAGCAAGACCGATTGGTTACCTAAATATCTCATTTTACTATGATTTGTAGAGATTTATATTATCATCTGTGATATATAGAATATTCAGCACAACATTCAAGAATCATGAAGTAAAGTTCATTCATTAAAAAGCCTCACTCAATAAAGTAAATTTACATTAGAAGATTAAAACACAAATCAGAACAAGCCTACGGCTATTGCATTCTGGAAATAAGATTGGCTTCTTAGAGATGAACTCTAACTAGTAGGAGGATTGGCGGGCATGCTTTCTTGTCGTCCTCCTCAGTTAAAAGCTCCTTTTCCACTCTCTGCTCAGCACTGAAAATTCAAAAGAAGCCAACAGATGCGGCTATAAATGCTAAACCCCATGGCATAATCGTGAGGAAATAATCCAAAATCTACACAAGATCTCCCAAAGCCCTCAAAGAAGGATTTTCCATAAAGACTTCCTGTATGGCAGGCCACACATGCCTCATCGAAGAACAGATTATCAAAAATATGGGGGGCTTATCTAAGGCATTAATTAGGTCACTCTATGAAGAAGGATTTCCCACAGCCTGGTTTCACTAAAGAGTCCAGAAGAAATCCAACTATTCTTAATTAAATGCCTTGGAAGAAAATGAGGCTGACATGCCCATGGCTACGAGACACATATAATAAGAAGTATAGCCTAGAGTAGATGAAATGACAGGTTAAACTTAAAGACTTTGACTGCATGACAATCCACAAATGAAGCCTTTGCCAGCAAACTATAACTCCAAGCCCGCAAGGCGAGCTGAGAGTTAGGGGGTTAATGATATGGATATTTTCTGGTACTGTGCAAAATAAGCTGGCAAAGGCCTAGTAGTAGATAAGTCTAAATGAGAAAAGAGCCTAACCTACTCGAGAGCTAAGATCGTTCAGAAGCACCAGATCTTCAACTACAAAGCTTAGAGCATAAAATGAGGCAGAAATCCTAAGTCGCTAAGGGATAAGCCTTGACTCACATAGCCAATAATTCGCCTTGCACAAGCTCACATCACCAAAAGTGAGCTCGCGAGTTTGACATCACTAATCAAAGACTAGCAGTGACCCCAGATCACCAGTCCCAGCTCATAGGATGTAGTATCTCGCTGATCTAAGAGCTCGCTGTGGGTGAATCTGAAGCAGGCACCTTTTGAGACCCAACTTATGGTGCCAGTCTGCAAGAAGCAGCTCACAAGGCCCATGCATAAAAAGTAATTTACAGAAGTTGATTTGTAAAAGCTATACTTGTCACATACATTTATTATTTGATGTAACAAAAATTCAACTTGTGTATTACATTTGTAACCTTCCAACCATTATAAATCGGAAGGGGGAGATCATTGTAAGGTAGTATGAAAAACACATACTGAAACTCTGTAGAAATTTCATCAAATCAATAAAATAATACTGTAGATATAGGGATCCCAACAAAGGATTTTAGCCAAATCAAGTTAAAAAACTATCTTTGTTTTTGTTCTTCTTCCTTTTCATCTCCTCATTTTTCACTTGTTCGACCATATGGTAGTTTCAGGTCCTAAGAACTGTTCAGGTTGACTGGATTTGGACCTAACCAAATTTCACCGTTAATAAGTACTTTACTAATACCCCTAAGATTGGAAAGATTTCTTTTTAACTAGACCCACTTAAAAGGAATTAAAAAATGGATTACATGGAATATGCACTTTTTCCAAGTTGCCCAACTTTTTTTGTCTAAGTCAGCTTATCAGGCCCATAGATAAGATCTTTCTCCTTATCAAAGTTTCACGCTATGGGCTAAAAATCAAAATTCTCTTTTTTATTTTTCTCTTTCCTACTTTGTGTAAAATAACTCTTTTTTTTTTATTATTTTTGAAAAACTATTGTCATCTTCTTTGCAAGAATTCACCATCGAAATCACTGTCATCTCTATATTTCTACTTCCATTTTTTCTTAGACCTAAAAGCGTTTAAGGTCCCTATTTTCACTTTTCAAGCTTAAACCTGATTTTGCCTCTATTGTCCTGAATTTATTCCCTAAAATTTGCTTTGCCCTCAAACACATTACTATTTTCTTGTTCTTTGAAATACTAACTTGCTCCTCACAAAAACTTATGCAAATAAGCTCCATTTTTTCACATTTAAAGAAAATTTTTCGCTACTTAGGGACTGTTTGGGAAGCTATTTTTTTGTTTTTAAAAATAGTTTTTTTGTTCTACAAAAATAAAAAAATATGTTTGGCAACCTGTTTTCAAAAACTATTTTCTAAAAGTGTAACTGAAAAAATAGTTTTCATGAAACACCAAAATGGTGTTTTCCCTTATTTTTGTATAGAATTATTTTTAGATTTTTTTAAAAAAAATAAGAAGAATTCATATTTTCAGTAATGACAAAGTTATAAATAATATTAAATATATTTTTTTTATCTTCAAAAATAAAGAAAACACTTATTTTCAAAATTTACATCCAAATTTTTTTTATTTTTTTGTTCTAAAAAAATAATTTTTAATAAATAATAAAACAAAAACACCTGAAAACACTTCCAAACCGGCCCTTAGCTTTTTCTCTTTTTTTTAACCTAAAACCTATTTTCAAAGTCCTAACATTTCTATAAAATCGAGAACCTTTATTCAACTTTATCCCATTCCATTAAAACCTTTTCTTTTTTTCTTCAATGGCAGCCTAAAACACTTTGATAAAATTTCCTAACCTATTTTGCAAGAACCCTCCTAAAAAAATTCGTTACTTTTACTATGCTATCAAAAAAATGTGTTACCCTTTAATAAGTAGATGTAGCTTCCTTAAAATCTAATGGCATACCATGTATGAAAGACTTAAGAAAACTAAGATAAGAACTTATTCTTGTTACGCGCTAATCCATGGAACGTGACCAGCGTAAAACGTCACTATTGGGAAACTCTCTCCATCAGGAAACCCCTACAAGCGTTACAATGCAAATAATATTCCAACGACTCACTATTTCATCATTCCACCATGAAATATTTATATATTAAATTTTAATAAAAATCTAGCAGAGTTTCCTCTATTTTCCAGACACCTGGCCTCAAGGCCTATATATTAGACAAGGGTTACATGCCCATCACACTCTGTATAACAACATAATAATATGCAGTGGCTCAAACTATATAATTTATATCCTCTTGGGCATCTAGTAATCATACACAATATATGCATATACAATTCTACCAATTGCCAAATTTTACACTATAATTATACCTTAAATCTCCGTTGGATGTAATCCACTCAATTAGTGAGCAGATTCTAAATCAGGATGGCATGAGGGAATAAGAGGAATATTCTATGGCTCTAAAAAATAAGAAAAAAAAGGGTGAGTTTCATAGAAACTCAGTGAGTAAACAATCCCATGATCGCCCAAAAATCCCATTTTAAAATCATGCTCGAAAATATATGTATATATATAAATAGAGCCATGAAGAAATGCTTACCCATTCTGCAGTCATAATCTCAGTATACATTTGAAAACTATAATTTAGCAAGAAAATCAATAAATAAAAATATCATGTTCAATAGCATAAAGCTAAACATCAAAGAATACTACAGTAGAAAATACATTCACCAAGATATAAATATGAGGGAAAGCCAATATACTTTCTAAAATTTCATTAAATCTCAACTTAGTAAAATATTCAACTGGATTGCCTAAAGAATAAATTTAAAATGGTAACAGTCTTAATATAATCATAATTCTTGTCATAAGCAATCTAATACGTCTGCTGGATGCTTATAAACATATACATCCCTACTTTTCTCCACCTTTATTAGCTCTACCCAAGGTTATTTATTCTTCATAAGTGCACCTGAGGGTTACCAATAAATTTTTCAATGGGTCCAATATGTCAAATCGACATTCTAAATATATCAGGTAGCATGAAACTCATTATCCAGGTATGCAACATTTATTAAAACATTTATAAACCTGTTAATGCATTTCTATATCCATTCATTATACAGAAAAATAGTATCATCAATTTTCAATAATATAAAGCAAGATGGAAATGCATAATTTTAGCACGGCAAACCAATTCATGTACACATATAACATATAAATATGCGTTCAAAATCAAATTAATATATACATAGAAAAATCTCGATATTCAAAAAGAATTAATAGTATTCCATATGATAAAATTATTTTATATTTATATATGAGATCATTAAGTGAAGAAGATTGTCCACTCATCTTAGAAAATCCTTAGAAAGCTAAGTCAGCTGGAGCTCAAAAATTTAACATCAATATGCTTAATCCTTCGATAGAAACTTTATTGAAGCAAAACAACTAGGGAATTTCAAATTTCTTCTAGTTAGAACAGTAAGGGTTTCAAGGGAAATTTCTTGCAAACTAGCTATAGGGTTGCTATAGAATAAATTTTTTGTTCTAGGATTACTTACCACTTTCCAAAGTTGCTATAGGTAGCTCAGCTCCACCCAGATTGCTGTTAGTGAGTTGATCTGGCTGCTGTTGAGAAGTTAGAGGAGGAAAGTTGGTCAAAGTGTCATCAGACATTCTAGCTTGCTGGACACAAAAGGAGGCAAGAAGAAACATGATTGCCAGAGTGGAGGAGTTTGGCAGACCGAGAATTAGGGACACTCGTTCGAAGTGAAGCGATACTTGCTTAACGAGAAAAAGGCACAAAAGAACACCAGAAGGTGGCTGCCCACCCTAGCTGGCCAGATAGAGGTCGGATGGCGACAGCTAAGACAGATCACAGGAGAACAGATAGAGGAAAGCTTCTAAAAAATTCTAGAGGATACGTGTGAAAGGAGGAGCCGACTAGGGTTAAAACATATACATAAAAGGAAATGGAACAAATTATAGTTTGGCCCCAAGACTTTTCAACGACTTCAAATAGGCCCTCCTAAAAACTAATAAATTACAATCTGACTCTAACAAATTTTAAAAATTTTCATTTCAGTCCTCCAATCACATTATTTTTTATTTATTTTTATTTTATTTTTTTAAGGTATTACAGTTCTGGAGCTCGATAACTTCGTCTTTGAGAGCTACATAAAGCTCTTTTATGTGAATCTTAACGCTTAGGGACATGATGCTTCACTAAAAGTATACTTGAGAGGAAAGAGCATGAAGTCACTCAATCACTGCTAAATCAAATATTTAGAGTACCAGATCAGGGAGCTTTAGTGACATTGAGAAAGGGGGAGCATGTAATGGAAGGCTATAACTTAGGCCAATGGATCCTTTTCATCTTTATTGGCAAGAGTAGAACAACAAAGAAAAGTGATATACTGTCCAAAAATAGTTTCTTTGATCATTTTTCCTAAGAAAGGTGGGCTAAGTAATATAAATGGTTTTAAAGCTCTCTTACCCTAGGCTATAGAACATTAATATAAGATCAACTTGAGATATCTCATTGTCAAACACATGGTCCATAAGTTACATAAAGAACACATGATTCATTACTAGGATATATAGATTTTTTGGTTTTGATTTGTCACATGAGGTTCATAAGAAAGTCACAAAAGGAAACATAATGAATGCCAACTAGACCTTGCTTTATCTTATTAAGGGAGTAAAGTCAAAAGGCCAAAAAGTCCTAATAATTCTAGTAAGAAAATGAAAATAGAAGCTTCTCATGCATAAAAGAAAAATGAAAGTGACTCTTCTATAGAAACTTCAAGTTCTTTTTCTGGACATGATGATGAAACTCCATTCAAAAAGAGTAAAGGCATTGAGATAAGAAAAAGCCTTGCTTCTATTCCAAAGAAGTCTAAATCTTATGGTCTAGAAAATTTAAAATGCAAGGGAGTGTCCCAAGGCAATGAGAAAGAGTAACAAAAATGGTTCTTAAAGAAGCATGCTAAAGAAGTCCAAAGAGCAAAGAATGAAGGTCCATCTAGAAGGTCAACAAGGTTAGTGGCCTCAAGCACATCACCTTAGTTCATTGCTGTCCAAAAGAGCAACAAACTCGATAAGCTCATTTTTATTGATGAATATGAAGAATAACTACTTATTAAGACTCATTTTGGAATTTCCAATCCAAATCAGAAAGAGCAACCTCACTAAGAGATTCAAGTTGAGGATGCAACACATTTTTATTGGGAGGATTTCTTTGACTCTTGTCGTAAGCCTATAAGACCTCAAAATGAAAATATGTAACAAAAGTCCCTTGGATGATAGACACATCTTGGATGATCTTCAATAAACCTCCCTAGCTTTCATTGTGCACCAAGGAAGTTCTGAACAAAAAAGCAAGTTAAGGCTGAGAGTGTCATGAAAGAGCAACCTAAGCAATTAGAAACAGTTCTGAATGAGTAATCAACAACAATTGAGAATGCCTAAGATGAGAATGTGTTAACAACACACACTCACTCAAAGAGCAAGTTGAACCAATGACCAATACACAACCTTACCCAACCCAGCAATCAACTGGCATTAAGACTAAACCTAGTGAATTCACCCATTTACCACCTATTTACCCCTACTTAACCCTTGCATATGGGTAATTTTCATGAAAACCTATAATGGACAACATCCACTCAAGGCTTTCACATCCTTAACATTAGCCTACCCATCATGGTCAATAGGGATGGCCTCTTCTTTAACAACCATGACACACTTTGTCCTTGAGCACCAAATCTACCTTTTGTCCAAATAAACCCAAGCAGACCCATTAAAGCCATACCTATATCTAGTTTGCCTACTCAAAATGAAAGTGAAGCAACCAATGAGCAAGTTAACCCACTACCTATTGAATCTAAAAAACTAAGCTTAACTAAATGCAAGAGAAATTAGAAAAATTGAATAACGAAAATGCCAAGCTCAAATAGCAAATCAATGAGTTATCAAGGGTTATTATTCTCACATTCAAGATGCATTGAGTAAGATTGGGAGATCTTCAATTTTTCATGCACCTTTTCTAATCAAATCATGTGTCTCATGTAGTTATCAACATGATATAGTTAGCCAAGTCATTAGTCTAGTGATGTTCACTATGTTCTAGCATTTTTAGCATATTCTTAGGTAGCCAATAATTTTTGTGTTAGTCTATGTTTAGGATGGTTAGGTATATGTACTATTTATTTTGAAGGATTATGCATTTAATGCCTATTTTCTGATTGTAATAGTTGCATTTATACGTTAGGGTCATGTACCTTCATTCTCATTTAATATAGTGATCATTCATTTCAATATGCATTTTTCATCTAATATGGTCTATTAGTATTTATGACCATTTGCACATTCTTCCAATCTGGTATATGTTTTGATATATTTTTCTCTATTTTGTTAATTATTTTGTACTAGTTTATTAATACTTTTTTCTGCTTTGGAATGCCAATTTAGTCTTTTAGTTTTGGTATGCATTGTTTTGATATAAATTCTTTTTCCAGTCTTTTTTATTTTTTTTTACTAATTTGGTATGATTCCGTCTCTTTTTTTTTTTTGCTTTGGTAGATCTCTTTCTAATAGACAACTTCATTTTTTTTTTCATTTTTTATCTATCACTTACCCTTGTGAACTTGTAGCTTAGTAACAAAGGGATAGTTTAGTTTTTGATGATGAAAGGAAAAAGATAAAATATGATGCAAAAGAGTAAGACATGGATTGGTATATGATTAGGATAGACTAATTATTTGCAAAAAGCAGGTAGACTTGTTTAAGCTTACTTGAAAATAAAG
Organism: Saraca asoca; assembly: GCA_026873985.1. Lineage (NCBI taxonomy): Eukaryota > Viridiplantae > Streptophyta > Magnoliopsida > Fabales > Fabaceae > Saraca > Saraca asoca. The sequence goes on from JANHAO010018494.1 coordinate 8,359, forward strand.
AAGAGTATAACACAAAAAAGTAAGACACTCCACTCCTTGCCTTAAAATATTCTTATTGTGTCTGCTAGTTTGTTAAGTGTTTATCCTCTTCAACTTTAGTTTTGTAGGTGAATCATCATAAAAAAAGATGAGAATGTGGGACCCTATATGTTTAAATGATTAAACTAATTAGTTTTGATGATGAAAGTCTTAACTGTCTTTATTTTTCTCTAGAACTATAGCTTATTTGTGTTTATGCTCTTATGTGAAGTTATGCATATTGATGTTTTAATCTTACTACTAAATTTATTCAGGCTGTGAAATTTGGACTAGTTGTCCTTAAGTTTCTGTGCATAATCCATCTATTTTAAAGTGATCTTTTTAAACTAACTTGCGACTATAGATAGAGCCATGATAGTGTGAAATTGCATACCAATCTAACAATATGCTATGCTAGTTTGATATAAGCTGATTAGTTATGAATCTTTATAAAACTAATCTACTTGGTTTTTCTAAGAATTTGCATTGATTTATTCAAATTTGATTTATGAAAATATTTTTTTCTTGTTGACATTTGATGATTCACTGAGTTGTAATGCACTAGAAAATATGTTTTCATTGACTTAACATGTTGCTCTTTGTTCTCTATAATAAGCTCATTGTTGTTTCCACAAGCTTTTCACAAATAAATTTCACACTTTTAAACATTACTTGAGCTATATGAATGTTACGCACATTTTAGATTGGTACAAATTGATTTGTTTATTTGAAAAGTCTGATAAAGCTAAAAGTGTGTAGGTTGGTTTTTACTCCCTGATATACTATGGCTCTAGTTTTTGCAAAAAATTTGACAATACAAGTTGCTCTTTTGTACTGCCACCTCATGTTGACTTGGAAAGAGAAAATCTTAGCTAGACAAATTATGAAAGAGCAAGCAAATAAGTTGACTAAGTTAAAAGAGCAAACTGCTTTCTTCCCAAGGCTACTGATAAAAAATGACTACTTAATGGATATGAGGAAGGAGCAAGCTATTTGACCAGGAGCCCAAGTTAATGAAGGTGCTCTTTGATGCCAAGCTTATCTATAAAAAAGGAGATATTCTTCACATCAACATGTCATTCAAGCAAATCTTCTTCCCTCTCTAGAAGACTTTTTTCTCTAAGTTCTCTAAGTCTCTTTTATAGTGCTTCAGTTACAAATCTACTCTTGTGAAAGTTTGAAAAATGTTGTAGTCTCTTTGAGACAATTTTTTTTATTCTTGAGTTTTGTAAAGGTTCACTAGCTAGGGGTTAAATATGAGTGAAACACTTGTATAGACCTTGTAGCTACAAATTGTGCCTTGGTGTGAGGCCAAAAATATTCTCAAGCTCAGAGTTAAGATTGCTTTTGTAATACCTAAAAAAAAAAAGTTACCGAGGGACTGAGATGAAAGTCTTTAATTTTGTTAGGGCCATAACGTAATTTCTTATTCTTCAAAAGGACCTTTTTGAAGGTAGTGGAAGGTCGATGGGGTCAAAGTGAAAATTTTCCTATTTTCTTTTATGTTTAAAATTTTCTCTAGTCAGTTTCTTCTTCCTCCAATGGGCTCCCGAAGCTTTTCCTAAGTTAGCTCCTCCTTGCCCGATCTCCAGCCGATCATTGTCCTTTCTTCAGCTACCATCTCCAGTGAATTTCGGCAAGTTAGGATGTTCAACGTCTTTTTCAGTGTCTTATCTCTTTGACTTAGCTCACAGCAGCTCTCCTTCTCGCCCGAACATCCTCTGCATTCTTTTCCTTTGCTTCGCTGACTACCTCTATTTCTTTGGCTTTCCTTGGACCAGTAAGCTTCGATTGCTAATCAGCTCCCTGGCATTTCCTTGTAGCTTGCTGAGCCCAGTTGCAGCTCAACGCTACTATTTCTTTCTTCTCCTTTGGTTGGTTCAACCAACACCCCCACCAGCTCATCGACGGTGATCTAGCTCCCACTAAACTTCCCACCTATGCTTTGGAGGGTGGTGAGTAATCCTAGAATAAAAGATTTATTTTATAGTTTACCTATATTAAGTTTTCAAAATGGTTTACCTGAAACCCTAACCTTCAAAGTTAAGATATACTGAGATATTGCTATTCATCAGCTGCAGATAAATTCTCTTTAATGAGTCGAGCACATTAACGGTAAATTTTGGAGCTTTAACTGACTTAGCTGTTTAAGAAGTTTCTAATATGAGTGGACAATATTGCTCACTTAATGATCCCAAGTGTAAATATAAAATAATTTTATCATATGAAATATTATTAATCTTTTTAAATAATGGGATTTTCCTATATGTTAAAGTAGTTTCGAAAGGATATATTTATATGTTGTATGTGTACATGAAATGGTTTGCCATGCTAAAATTATGCATTTTCATTTTGCTTTATAGCATTGAAATTGATGATACTACTTTTCTATATGATGAATGGATACGACAATGCATTAACGGATTTATGCATGTTTTAATAAATGTTGCTTACTTGAATAATGAATTTCATGCTACATGATATATTTAGAATATTGATTTGAGATATTGGACCTATAGGAAAATTTATTAGTAACCCTTAAGTGCACTTGTGAAGAATAAATAGCCTGGGGTAGAGCTAATAAGGATGGAGAAAAGTAAGGATGTATATGTTCATAAGCATCCAGCAGACGTGTTGGATAGTTTATGACAGGATTTATATAAGTAGCATGGGGTGGAGCTAATAAGGATGGAGCAATATAGAGATATATACATTCATGAGCATTGGCAAATGTGTTGGATAGCTTATGACGGGATTTATATTTATATCCAGATGATTACCTCTTGTAATTTATTCTTTGGGAAATCTAGTTGAATATTTTACTATGTTGAGATTTGATGAAATTTTAGAAAGCTTATTTGCTTTTCCTCATGTTTATATCATGGTGAATGCATTTTCCACAGTAGCATTCTTTGATGTTTTCCTTTATGCTATTGAACATTATATTTTTATTTACTTGATTTTCTCATTGAATTATAGTTTTCAAATGTATATTGAGATTATGACTGCAGAACAAGTAAACATATCTTCATGACTATATTTATATATATACACTTTCAAGCATGATTTTTAAATAGGATTTTTGGGTGATTATGGGATTATTTACTCACTGGGTTTTCTTCATTTCTATGTTTTTTAGAGCTAGAAGATATTCATGTTATTCCCCCATGCTGTTCTGACTCAGGATCTACTCACTGATGAGTGGATTACATTCGGCAGAGATTTAAGGTATAACTGTGATGTAAAGTCTGGCAATTGGTAGGATTGTATATGTATATATTGTGATTGATAAGTGTCTAGCAGGATGTAGATTGTATAATCTGGGCTAGTGTATTTATTTGTATCACTGTACAGGTGTGGTGGGCGTGTAACCCTTGTCTAATGTATTGGCCTTGAGGCTAAGTATCCAGAAAACAGAGGAAACTCTGTCGAATTTTTATTAAAATTTAATATATAAATATTTTATCGTGGATTGATGAAATAGTGAGGCGTTAGTATGTTATTTGCATTGTAAGGCTTGGAAGGAGTTTCCTGATAGTGACTTTCTATACGGGTCACATTCTATGGATCAGGGCATGACAAAGTTAGTATCAGAGCATGGCCTAGGATTTAGGTGATGATAGATGTCTCTAACTACCAAGATGGGATAGGCATACCTATTCATGTTAGTGCGCTAAGAAGCATGAGACATGAATGAGGATATGTTGATACCCACACCATGAATATGTTGAAAAATCTTTGCATTGCCTAATTCTTTCAATCATACATGTATCATTATGTTTGAACTTTGCCTAAATGAATCTTCCTATTTAATAATAGGAAAATGCCACTTAGGACTTGATCATTGGCTCACTTGGGACATCAAGTGGAAGAAGCGTATGAAAAAGCTTCTCATGAACCATCTTCTTTTTCCTAACCTATACCCCGATCTCAGGGTAGATCTAGGAGCCGAGGCCGTGCTAAAGGTTGAGGCAGGGTTGCAAGAGTAGAAGTGCAGCCAGGAATTTTCTAACTTGACTCAGAGGCTCCTTCCATATATAGAGCTTTAATGGGCCTTTCTACTTTAGATGCCTCAATGTAGTCAACAGATTTACAAAAGGTTATAAGTGACCTTGTAGATGAATTGGCTCAACAGAGATTACAAAGACAACAAGAAAAGGAAAAGGCAAGGGTAGCTATGAGTAGTTTAAGAAAAAGATATAGATTTCAGGGCCCGAGTAGAGATTTTAGAAGACAAACATTTACATCCTTTGGTGCGCCTTCCTTTTGGAGACCTAAGATACCCATATCCTCACAATATGTGGGTATGAGTACTTAGATAAAAAACCCATAAGTGCAGTTACTTTCAGTTACCGTCCTCCTAGGGGATGAAGCTTAAGCCCATATGCTTCAGCTAGACATAAGGCATCAGAGTTGTGCCAATCTTGTAGAAAGGTACATTCAAGAATTTACAAATAGGCAATTAGAGCTTGCTTTAGAAGTGGCCAAGTGGGTCATTTGAGGAAAGATTATCCTCATTCTTCTACTTCACTTAGTTGCATCAGGGCTGTAGGGACATCAAGCAGTGCACTATCTCGAGCCTATCATCCACTAAGCCCTCAGTGTCTAGTTTTGCTACTAGAAGGGGAGGTAGAAGTTTAACTAGTAGGGGTCATGGTAACAGTTAAGGAACTATAAAGAGATTACATACCCTAATGAGGCAGGACGCTTAGGCCTCTGATGCTATGGTTATAGCCATTATCGACAGCCCATAGTTTACTCTTTCCTTATGGAATGCCTTCACTAGCCACTGCACCTAGTCTAGCGTCATGTGTGATTTTTGTCAACATGTGATAGCTTTGAACCTCATCGATCTTAGCTTTTTTATCACACTCTCCGATGATGTTGCTCACCTTCCATTCCTTGTTAATCTCGTAGTTGCTAACAACCAAATCTCTGGATCCATTCTGTCAAAGATCTCTGCAATTGTTGGTCGTCGCTTTCTCAACCTTTCCAACAATGTTTTCAATCTCACTTTTCTCTTTGAGCTTGCCTAGCTCAAGAATCTTCAGGTCCTTGACCAGTACATGATCGCAGGTGTGTCGAAGTCGATCGAATAAGAAATTTATAAAGTGAAGTTACCTAAACTAACTTATAGCATAGGCAACCCAGGTCGAACCCAAGGACCATTTTAGGATGATGTTATCAATGATATTAGGAG
>JANHAO010018495.1:0-13608 GCA_026873985.1 Saraca asoca
GAAAGATCAAGTGGAGTAGACTTGAATTGCAATTTCAATTCAAGTTGAACCACTTTAAAAGATTGATCTTCATCTCTTTATTTTAATGCACTTTCTTTATTTTCTGCAATTCTGATATCCTTCTTATATTTTCTACATAATTGCTCATTCTTACTCTATATACACAAAAATTCCAAACAATATAAATCATATACAAGTGTATATCAATCTCCAATCAGATAAGTGCAAGATCTATATTCATTCCACATTCTTTAATCTCTAACTTGTCTGAATTGGGACCGACAACTCTCTATCTTCTCAACCACAAAAGATAACATTGTCATTGGCTTAACATGAGGCATCTCTTGAGTGAATTCCTTGGTCTGCTTAGCCTCTTTGATAACCTAGATTGGATCTTTCAAACATAATTACTTATTAAATAGAAAAATGATACCTCTATAGCCAAGGTAATAAGACTTTTCGGCCATGTGATTAAAGTTTCAACTGCTTGTCCCATCATCCCTTGATCATTTATTGGCACTGGTAGTTTTGCATTCTAGTCTAGTGGGGTGTCAACGATGACCTTTGATTGCTTGCTTAACAATTGTTGGCAATAGAGGGTGTGGCTATAAAAAAACCTTTCCATATGTCACTATACATTTCTTGGGTGCTAGAATTAGAAGGCATTTGGCTCCATCCTATATGGGGAAAAAATCAAATTGAAAAACTTAATTATAATGTTATTTCATAGAAAATATTAAAAATTACTTACATAATAAAGGAAGTTTAAGCTTTAGTGATAGTTATTTACCTTTGATAGCTCTGCAAATTGGTCAAGTCTCTTGGGCTTGTGCTGCTAGGTGGGGGAGTAAGGTGGACTACCATTGGGTTCAAGAGTGATTGCATGCCCATCTACTTAATATGAGCAAGCAACTTCTGAATTTCTTCCTGCTCAGCCTAGTTGCCCTCTCACAATTTAGCAGTAACCTTATCTGTCACATTTTGTATCACTTGAATAGTAATCTCTGCCATAAAATCCTCTACAAAAGCTAATGATCCTTGGAAACGGTGTGAAGATCTCCCAAAAAAGCTTCAATCCAATAGACTCTTGCAATCAATTCTATGACTAATTATTGATACAAATATTTTATTCCCTCTTTGACCACTTATCCAAGTGATGAACATAATTTATATCCTTTTATACTTAACCTTTTATCATGTTTATGTGCCTAATTAGACACTTGGGATTGATTTTGTGGTTTGCTAAATTTTTGTGCTTAATTGAATTTATTCAATAAATTTACACTATTTCAAATTTGTAAGCATATCTAGAGTTTTAGACCTTAATTTTGGGTGACTCTTATGTCTTTAGAAAGATAAGAGAAATATCTAAAAATGATATGCAGAATCTCCAGCCTAATTCAGCCATTTTGAAGCCAAACAAAGCCTATAATTTGGAGCAGAGTGTAGTGTTGTGATCCAGAACCCATCCCACTATTTTCATCATAAATGGAGCTCAAAAAATCATTTTAGTGCAAAATTAAGCCCATAGGATAGCTAGGATCCACCTCAACAACTTTTATGAAGGGCTTGAGGGCAAAATATACCCTTTTTATTTAATTACATGGTTATGAACTTAAGTGTTTAAATCTATTATAGATTGGACTACTCTGAAAAGTTGTCTTGGTGTTTAGGCTATAATTTGAGATAGAGATCAAGTTTTTATGCAAGGTCAAGACCATTGGAAAGATAAATGATAGACTTACATTTCATATGAAGAGTATTATGTTCAAACTAGCCTCCTTCCAACCCTAAACAGTAACCCAACAAAGAGGCAATACACTAAGCCTATAAATAATTAGCTAAGTCTTTATTGCAATATTTTTATATTCATTTCAATTGATGGTGGATTTTGGTTTAACCAAAATCTAGCCAACCTGAGGATTTATTTTGGACTCAAACTACTTTTTGGTTGTTGAAGATAAAGAATGGAGCAATGGAGAGGAAGAACAGCAAGTGCATAAGGGATTTTTAACATGGTTCGGCCAAAATTGGGCAGTACCAGTCCCTACGTTCATGGTAGTGTTCTATTAATCTGGAAAGATTTCTATAGAGTTTCGATATCTATTTCAACCAAGCTTACTATGATCTCCCTCCTCTTATTTATAAAGGCTTAGGAGGTTACAAATGTAATTTTACAAGTAGTAATTTTGTTACATCAAATAATAAAAATACAAGACTACATAGACTCTTGTAATTTGGCTTCCTCAAGTTGCTTTTTGTGGGTAGGCCTCTGTCTGCTGGGTCTACAAGTTGACGTGTTCTTGTCTCATGCTCAACCTTAGCGAGCTTCTAATTGAGTGATGTGCTTCATCTTATGAGCTAGAGCTTCTGGCTTGAGGTCACTATTGTCCTTCGATCAGCGAGGTCAAGCTCATTCTTGGTGAAGTGAACTCGTACTAGACAAGCTGTTGGCCATGAGTACTGGGCCTCATGTTTAGTGAGCTAGCTTGTTGCTTTGGCTTTGTCTTGTGCCAAGCATGTAGCTCGTGACATGGCGATCTTGCTTACCTTAGGGTCAGACAAACTGTGTCTTTTCCTCTGGACTCACCTATTGGGCCTTTTGCCAACTCGTTTATGAAGTACCAATTTTTACAGATAATAGTTTCTATATTGTTTCTAATTTTAGGTCTACTAGGGAAAGACTCCAGCCCCTAATTAGGTTTTCTCTTTTCCTTTTATTTTCCTTTTTATTTTTATATGAATGTATAATTGAATCTTTGTCTCAATTTAAGGGAGTTTCTACACTATTTTATTCTTGATTATGAGATTTGCTCTTAATTCCTATTTTGATTCTCTTGATTCTCTAATTTTATTGCTTGTAATTATTATGGATGATTGATTAAGGTGGCCAACTAATTAGTTATTCATTACATTTAATGCTAGCTAAATTTCCATAGGCAATTTTATTTTTTTGTGGCTATTTGATTGTTAGGTGGTAATAAGGTGTTGATTTATGGCTAGGATGAATCAATTCTCCTAAAGAATTAGAGGTAATTAATTGGGTTGCTATTAGGGTAATTCAACTAATTAGACTTAGTATTTTTAAGCCTTAATGCTATTAGTATATTGATTGAGCTGTTGCGCTTTGACTAATTTAACACTAAGTGTCAATTAGGTGCTGGGCATGGCTAACTAAATTGGGAAGAAATTAACAAGGTGTGATTGGGTGCTAGGCTTCATTAATACTTTACTTAATGAGTCAAAATAGGAATAAAATAATAAAGTTAATGATCATTCACTAAATTAGTAGCAAGAATCCCTTGGATTAAGCTTTTTCTCTATTTATTTTCCTTTCATTTTCAATTCTATTTAGCTTGCATTCTAATTGTTTGATTTAATTCCTAGCCTATTTAGTATCCAATCCACCCCCATTTTATTACATTGCAACATATAGAAGTTAATCCCCAGTCTCCGTGGACATGACCTGGACTCACTCTAGCTACTAACTTGGATAGCTTAGTATTATTTTTAGCTGATTTTGACAGCCTCCACCAAGAATCTAATTAAGCCTAGCACCTAATTAATTCTTGTTAATTTTTCTCTAAATTGGCTAATCAAGCCCAACACCTGATTAATCCTTATTGCTAATCGATTGAAACCCAACACCTTAACCAATTCAATAATAGCATTAAGACCCAAAAATACTAAGACTAATTAATAAACTCACTCTAGTAGCAAATTTAGTAATTACCCTTAATTTCCTTAGGATAATTGACCCACACTAGCATACAATCAATAACCCTATTGTTACTCAAACCAAACAGCCATAAATAACAACATTGATTGTTAAAGTTTAGCTAGTAGCAAATCACAATGAACAAGCAATTAATAGGTCTTATTAATCAATCATCCACAACAATTAATTGAATTAAAATAGAGAATCAAATTAGGAACAAATTAACAATAGAGGAAGTCTCATAATTAACAAGAGAATTGATATAGAATTCCCCTTAGATTGAAAGAAAATATTAACTATACATTACAAAAGAAATAAAAAGATAAAGATAAAGATAAGAGAAGGCTTAAAAGTGATTGGTGTTTTTGCCTTAGGAGAGTTTCTCCTTTATTACAAAAGTGAGATAAAATGAAAAAGTTCCTAAATGAATACTACATTCACATTTTTATACTCTACACCTCTTCTCTCACTTTGGTTGTTGATTAGGGTTAGATAGAGGCACAATTAGACCCCGGTCTCTACATGAAAGTTGTAGCACTATCTCTTAGCAACCCTAATGGCCCAGGTTGCTCAAACATTCAATTCCTAGCTTAATTTATGTGCTAAAACTGAAATAGTTTTGTAGAGTAGTCTATCTAGTAATAGAGTTCATCACTTAGATTCACAATCCTAAAACCTAATCAAAATGATGTGTTTTGACAATGAATTTTCATCAAAGTTGTAGTGATATATCTTAGCTATCCAATGGGCTTAGGTTTGCATCAAAATGAGGTCTGAAGCTCCATATATGGTCAAAATATGAAGACTGCTTCTAGGTTAGCACTCTATTTCATCTTCCGGGTTTAATTTTACCTTCAAAATAGCTGAATTAGGTTTTGGACTCTTCATGACCTTTTTGTAGCATCTTTATAGCTTTTTAAAAATATAAGAATCACCTAAAACCAACATATAGAACTCAAGATATACCTAAAGACCTTAAACAGTGTCTACCAAATTAATCCAATTATGCATAAAAATTAACCAAATCAAGAATCCAATTTCAAGTACCCAATTTAGCACATAAACATGACAAAAGAATAAGTATATAAAGGATATAAAATGTATATAAATATTGTGCATCAGCCAATTTTAGACAATAATATTATAACATTTTCATACATAATTGACCCTAGGTTAACTATTTTTTGATAAATTATGTTAGTAAAATAATATTTAAATAATTGAATTATTTTATCCATTTAATAATATTTCAATAATTGAATTATTTTTCACATTAAATGATATTTAATTTTATAAAAAAAATTATTAATTCTATTAAAGACGTTGGTTTGTGTTAAAAAAGTTGACATCGTTTCTATTAATTTTTGTTTTCATATTACACTTAGGTGCTCGAAATTACATTTTTACACAAAAAAAAAGTAGAAAGAACACAGGGACAGAAACATTATTTTTGAATCAAACTTCTAGATTGCTTGCAACAAACCAATATTATATTGTTGAAGCTTCTAGGATTGCTTGTAATAATAAAACACAACACATACATCAAAAGTAGTGTACAAAATAACACATACACATCAAGTGCAGCTATCATCCTTTTATTTAAAGGATCAATGCATATGCCCTATTTAAAAGAAAAAAGAAACAAAAGTTAATAATTTATACATGAAATAATTTAAAAAAAGAGAAACAAGAAGGGACAAATAAACTATAAATCTTCAACACAAGGTTAAGCAGAATGAGCAAGCTCCTCACGACATCCTACTTAATTAGGAAGAGGAGTGTTGATGTGAGATCTAGTTCAGCCAAATCCCAGCCAACTGAGATCAGTTTTTGAACCCCAAATTGCTTTCTGATGGAAGAAATAAGAGACAAAGATGGTGAAATGGAAGATTGACAGTGGCAAACAGTATTTTTAATGTGGTTCAGGCAAATCCAAGCAGTACCGGACCCTACATCCATGATATTATTATTATGTTGGAGAGAATTTTATAGAGTTTTGATATAGCTATCTTAGCTTATCTTTACAATGATCTTCCTCCTTCCTATTTATAGGAGAAAGGAGGATATAATAATAATTTTTCAAGTTGTAAAAATATTACATCAACATTAATTGTACAAGACAAAATGAACTCTTATAAAACAGCTTCTGCAAGTTGCTTTGCTTCTGCAGGTGGGCCTTTGTCTATTGGATGTGACGTATGTTTGTCTCCTGCTCAGCAAGCTTCTTACTGAAGGTCGTACCTCACAAACCAAAACCTTTGGCTTGGGATCACTACTATCTTCGAGATAGCATGGTTGAGCTGGCTCATAATGAAGTGAGCTTGCACAAGGTCAGCTGAACAAATGAGCTGGGACTTAGTGTCCTTGGCACCTTAGTGAGCTAGAATTCTACTGTTACCCAAGCCTTTTGCTAGCCTATTTAGGAAGTTCCAGATTTCACTCATAACATAGACCCCCCAACTCTTAGCTCGCTTCGTGGGTTGGCAGTTGAAATTTGCCAAAAATCATCCCTTCATAGAACACCATGAAGTCAAAGTCTTTATTGAGTATGTCATTTCATTTGTTCCAGGCCAAACTCCCTATGGTACATGTATCATAATCTTTAGTGAGTTAACCTGATTTTTTTCCATGGCAATCAATACATTGATGAATTGGCCTCATTTTTTTATGAGGCATTAATTGAAGAAGTAGTTGGGAGCGTATCTGGACTTTTCAGTGAGGCTGAGCTAGCTTTATATAAACATAGGGGGATCTCCTTTCTGCGATCGAGTAAACTAATGAGCTCTTCGAACAAGCCTTCTGTACCTCCAGTGGCCCACTTTTCTGAAGGGACATGCATGGTCTATTGCATAGGAAGCCTTTTCAGGCAATTCTCTTTCTCTGAGAGTGAGGAAAGATCTCTTAAAGATCTTGGATTATTTCCTTCTGGTGATGCCGAGGGGGACGATCCTTTCGAGTTACTCTGATTTGTTTTCCCTGAATCTGCCGTGCTGAGTAGAGAGCTGGGGAGGAGTCCTAAACTAAGATGGGTGGCAAGGGAAAGAGTTGAAATCAAGTGTGTTTGTTGGCCCTTCTACAGATTGGTGCCCTTCCCCGAGGCATTAATCTCTCTTCCAATATACAGGCTAAATTAACCTGTATTTTGATTTTCTTGATGTAAATGTTCCTCGTTAAGTGAGACCTCGAATAAATTTTATTTTTATATTTCTTGTGTGCTATATTTTGAATACTCTTGCTCATCACAAATGAGAATATAGATTCCTACAAATCATAACAACATTAAATTCAAATAATATCATTTTAAGCAACCAATCGATCTTGTTTTTCTATAAACAATGAATCTAGGCGACGAAGTGCCTCAATCAGGGACAAATAGCATTTAAGTCACATGGAAGCTATGCCTAATAGAGAATCACAACCTTTATTATTTGATAGATGGCCGATCTTATGGCTAGGGTGATCTCGTGCCCAAATAAGAGAGTGGCTGATCTTGTGCCCGAGTAGGAGAGTGCTTGCCTCTTGCGCAACCCCTTGCTAAAAAATTTATTTAAAGATCATTACAAAGATTCAGAGTGTTTTTACAAGCTTCACAATTACACAATAGAATTCAGTAAATAGTCCTCATTATGGGAGATTGCTCTCATTTGGGATCTCACTGAGATTGTTCAGGTCGTTGCTTGGAAGGCTGCACCATGTAGTCTTGCAAGTGACCTCTTTTGATGAGGTCTTCAATAGCATCCCTCAATGCCTAACATTTTGAGGTGGTATGCCTGAACTCATTATGATAGGTGCAAAATTTGCCCTAGTTGTTTCTAGACTTGCTAGGAGTCTTTAGTGGTTGAGGTTTTTCGAAGTCATATTTGTCCCTTTCTATCGTGAAGATCTTGTCCTAAGCTTCCGATAGGAGGCTATAGCTATCATGGCGACCTAGACGTGGGGATCATTCATCTCCACTCCTCTTAGCAAGTAGGAAATTGGAGCTACCTTTTTCGTCTCCATGACTATTCCTCCTCCTATTTTGACCCGAGTTGCTCTCCTCGGGCTTCTGCAAACCAAAAACCTTCTTCCACCTAATTTATTTTGCATCCCACTCATAAAATTCACCCAGGTCACTAACTGGGAACTTGTACAGGCTTTTAAATAGCTTTCCATCCCTATGAAGCCCTACTGAGACTGCAGCCAAAATTGCTTCATTTGAAGGTTTCTCCACATTATTTATCTTGCGCTTGAACCGGGAGATGTAATCCTTCAACAACTTATGCTTACGTTGAAAGATTGTAGTGAGATGACAAGGGGCATGAGCTGCCTCTTGAGCACTCTATATTGGATAAGAAATTTTTCCTAGCAATCCTCCTAATTGCCAATGCTGCGAGCTAGGAGATCCCTAAACCATATTCGAGGGATATCCCCTAGTGTAGCAAGGAAAACTCGGCACTTGATTAGGGGATTACTCATTTGGAGATCCATTTGGATGTTGAACATCTCTAAGCGGACATGTAGGTTGCTATCCCTATTATATGTGGAATGGCGGGGATTCTGAGTTTGCGGGGGAGAGGTTCCATTTCGACCCTTTTAGAGAAGGAAGTTCGTTCCTCATAGCATCTTTGGTTGTCAACAATTTGGGGATGTTCTTCCAACTGCTTTACCCTCTGAAGCAATTCTTCCACCAACCAATCCAAGCCCCCTAGTTGTTGACTAAAGACTTGGTGGCTCCTTTCATTTTCCTAGTCACGAGAGCAGTGGCTTGAAGTCTGCTCTTGGTTGGCTCTGCTCGAACATCCAACTTGCTGCTGTTGGTGCTTATTCTAGGGTGCGACGACCACGGTCTATCTTTAAGCACCCTGGGTCCGAGCTTGTGCTAGTGTTGTAGTTGCCTTAGTTAATTCTCCCATCATATTTTCTAGCTTCTCTAGGTGTTAAAGCCAAGCTTGAGTTTTATCGATGCCATTTACAATAGCGATAGATTGGTGAGTATCAGACAGGGGCAAGCCAGCCACAGTACCTATGATAAGAGTAGCTAAGGAGTCTATTGTAGATACACGACCCTTAGACAGATGGGTCAGGGCATCCGAAGTCCTAGTAGTTCTCCCTCTGGCCATTGTAGTTGTATAGAAGAAGAGATCAAAAAGCAAATGGGCCCTCCTTCTAGCACCAAAATGTTGACGATGAGATCTGGTTCAGCCAAATCCTAACCAATTGAGATCAGTTCTTGAAACCCAAATTGCTTTTTGATGGAAGAAATAAGAGATGAAGATGGTGAAGTGGAAGAATGACAGTGGCAGTAGTATTTTTAACATGGTTAGGCCAAATCCGAGCAGTACCAGACCCTACATCCATGACAGTGTTATTATGTTGGAGAGAATTTTACAGAGTTTTGGTGTAGCTATCTCAGCTTATCTTTACAATGATATTCCTCCTTCCTATTTATAGAGGAGAGGAGGATATAATAGTAATTTTTCAAGTTGTAAAAATATTACATCAACATTAATTGTACAAGACAAATTGAACTCCTATAAATCAGCTTTTGTATGTTACTTTGCTTTTGTAGGTGGGGCCCTTGTCTGCTGGATATAACATATGTTTGTCTCTTGCTCAACAAACTTCATGCTAAAGGTCGCACCTCGTGAAGTAGAATCGTCGACTTGGGATCGCTGTTGTCTTCCAGATAGCAAGGTCGAGCTAGCTCATAACGAAGTGAGCTCACACAGGGTCAGTTGTTGAACGAGCGAGCTAAGACTTAGCGTCCTTGACACTTTAGCAAGTTAGAGTTCTGCTATTATCTGAGCCTTTTGCCAGCCTGTTTAGGAAGTTCTGGATTTCACTCATGACAAGGAGTTTGAAAAATGGGGCACAACAATTCCATTCCACAACTTAAACAGTTGCTCCAAATAGGTTCAAGAGCGATTATTCAAGTAGTAGAATGGAATTGTTGTGCTCCACTTTCAAATTACTTTTCCCAAAAGTAAGCTAAAATATTCTATGTAATAAGAGGAGACGTATTAGTATCTTATAATGTTAGAAGACTTTAGAAGTTTATTTATGTTAGAGCTAATGTGTAATATTATATACTACGTAGATTCCTACTTAAAAATTGATGTCTAATCTACGACTCTTCATATGAGTGTGCCAAATTTATTTTAAATTATTTTGACTATTCTCATTGTCTTGGTAAAATGGAAAAAAAATTAATGATCGTTAGAGAATTTTATAATTTTGTAGTCTTGAAAAATGAAAAATTAATTGTAATATTATCATATCAATAAATTAGTTGAACGTAAATAATTTGCATTAATGCAATTGATAAATTAATAAAAAATTTATTTGACTACATTTTATAAAAAGTTTCTTAAAAATATAATCAAATGAAAATATAATATATAAATTAATAAAAAAAACTTTAATAATTAAGGAGTCATAGATTTTAAAGATGCTTTAAACCTAAATGCTATAAATTAGATAATTGTAAAAGTATGTCGGTTCCTTAACTTAAATCGATGTCAATCGTAATGTTGAGTTTAAACGTTAGTTGTTTAATAGGAACTAACATTGTAATTTTCCTTATATGTACAAAAACACCACCACGCCTATATATATGTCAGTTTTCCTTTCTAAGGCATAACTTGTTAAAGTAAATTGCCAATAAATTGTGACCAAGTTGCCACCTAACTACTTTATGATGTTGCTCAAACTATTGTATAACTGTTTCATGCTTGGTTTGCTTATAATCTAAAATTTTCCTAAGTTAAAAATGAATTTGTTACTATTATACTAATTTCATTTGAAAAGAAAGTAGTTAAACTATCAAAATAGTCAAATTGATTCAATCAAACTAATTTTGTTGAATTGATCCCGTCAAATTGACTTTGTTGAATCCAAGTGACTCTTTCAAAGTTAGGTGGTATTTTTAACTAAATGATTCGACATGACTTTTGCTTTAAATAAAACAAAGACATATCCCTTACAACCTATCAAAATGGAACTATAAAAAAAATGTAAATATGCTATAACAGAGGCCCAATAGTTTAACCTTTTTTTGAAAAGCTATCAACTCTTGAATAGGACAAAAATAAGCTAAACTATACATAGCCATGCCTTAAGGCTTGTAGTTGAAATAGGTGTTCCTCTTTCTATTTAAAATTGTGCCATTTCAAAATAAAGTATTTTCTCTTTCATTCTCCCACTTCATTTTCTTTGCATTCACTTACCTCTTTGGTAACCTTCATTTTCTCATCATTTCCTTGTTAATGTTCTTTAATTTGCCAAACCTTTTTAGCTAATTGGGACATATCAAAGAAATATTGATTAACTAATCATTTTCTCACACAGAAATCAAAACTCATTGCTACTATTTTGACAATCTCAAATTCAACAATTTAAGTAAAAGTGGGACTTCTTACTTGATGAAATCTAGAAAGATAATCATCACATGATTCCAATTAGTTCCTTTTTATATTCAAAAGTTCAACTAAGCCAATTGTCATTTCACCCCTATATAACTAATCATGAAACATTTGTTCCATTGGCGCCCATGAATGAATACAATTCGATAGTAAGCTTGAATACCAAGAAAAAGCTATCTTAAAGATAGTGGAAAGTATTTTATTTTTAGAAATTCATTACTAGCTATTTCTCCACATTTGACTATAAAACGGGCTATATATTTGACTATTGACTGATTATCTTCACCCAAAAAAGTTATAAATTTTGGTATTTTAAATCCTCCAGGAGTCTTAATTTTATTTATCCATTCTAGAAAAGCTTATTTATTATTAGGTTGACTGGATTGGCCCCTCGCTAGTTGACTAGTAGTTTAACAAAATATTGTATGTTTTAATCAGGGGCTTGATAATTCATGTCTGGAGGAAATAGTGGAATATTTTTACAATTTTAGTTCCTTGCATTTCCATTTTTGTTATATTGCTCACCTCTTTTAAGAATTCTATCATTACCATATTAAGGTTGGTTGACATCTGGTTTGGCATCCATTGAATTTTCTATTTTGACTTTCTTTTCTTGTTCTTCATCATTGCTAAAAAAAAGTTTTGCATCCATTCAAAGGTTTTATTCATTCTTTCTTGACCCAACGCAATATTTTCTAAAATTGGCTGTATTATAGTCATTATTTGTTATGACACCATGTAGATAATATTATGATTACTTTCATCAATTTATTGTCTAAAAACAACCAAATTTTCAATGGTTGGTATTTTGAACCCTTGATAATTTCTTTGTATATGGAGAAATGGAAGGGGTATTTGTTTGTTTCAAAAAGGCATACCATAGGGCATAAGCCCCCTGGCCTAGTTATAGTTTCTTGAACTGGCATTTATGCAAAAATTGGGTTTTAAAAAATTCTTTCCTTCAAATTTTGATTTTGATTTCTATTTGGCATTGCTTGCCAATTTTGATTTTGATTAATATTCCTTTATAGACCATTTTGATTTTTACTTTGATTATTAGCAAGTGGCTAAGGGTTGCTCTCAATTTGAACATTGATCATCTGTTGTCTTTCCTTGTTTTGAGGAGCATATTGGAAACTTGAGGAAGACATGTTTTGATTTGAACAAAATGTGCTACCACTTCTGAAGAGCACGTAAGAAAATAGCAAATTTACCTTAACCATGTCCCACCAGGCATGCCAAGTTGTTTCTGTCGAAATTTGCAATATGAGATCAGCTTTGAGAAAAGAGTGGACTCACACATGGTAAATGGGTAGTTAATACTTCCAAACTTAATAAAAGAAGTGATATAAAACAAAGCAAAGTAAATATGGAATTGAAACTGTAAAATTACAATAGAAATGCACAAAATGTATTGAGATTCCACAAAGGAGTTACAAATAAAACTACTCCTAAAGCGCACAAGAATGTGTTAAGATTCCACAAGATAATTACAAGTATTTATAAAATCCTAATGTCAATAGAGTATTGAGTAGCAAAGTGTCAAGGTACACAGAGTATGTTTGAAGTTTTTGATATGTACAGAGATATTTAATCAACTACAATCCATTCTATTTTAATATCATAGAACGATTACAAATATTTTAAAAATAACTACACTAAAATTAAATGAAATTTTGACACATAAGCATATAAGTGTCAATATCTAAAGTTTTTCAAATAAATTCCTAAACTAAAATAGTTAGCACTCATGTATATCGAGGCATAACTTGTTAAAGTAAACTACCAACAAATCGTGACCAAGTTGTCATGTAACTGCTTCACGACATGGATCAAACTGCTATTTAATCGATCCATGCTCAGTTCGCTTATAACAAAAAAATTTCCAAAGTTAGAAATGAATATGCTATTATCCTACTAATTTCATTCAAAAAGAAAGTACTCGAACTATCAGAATAGTCAAATTGATTCTATCGAAATGATTTTCTCAAATTGATCCTATCAAATTAATCATGTCAAATCCATGTGATTCTGATGAAGCCAAGTGGTATATTTGTCTAAATGATTCAACATGACTTTCACTTCAAACAAAACAAACAAATACCCTTTCCAATTGTCAAAATACAATTGTCAAAACAATGCAAATATGCTATAATCAAATTATATTAAAACTCTAGCTTTAATAGAGTGTCAGAATCTTGAGGGAATATTTTGGATGCAACATTATTGTTGGTCCCAATTTAATTAAAGATTGATTAAAGAATATGGAATGAATACAGATCTTGCCCTTACCTCGTTGGAGATTAATATACACTTGTATCTGATTTAGATTGTGCAGAATTTTTGTGTAGGAAAAGTGAGAATGAGCAATTATACAGAAACTATGAGCAAGATATCAAAATTGTAGAAATTGAGGTAGTGCAATAAAAATAAAGAGATAAAGACCAATCTTTTAAAGTGGTTCAACTTGAATTGAAACCGTAATTCAAG
>JANHAO010018496.1:0-13585 GCA_026873985.1 Saraca asoca
TTGGAAGATTATTGATTTCCCTCTCTGGTTTATTTTCATAATGTTGAACATCATGATTTTTATTATATAACTTTCCTACGGTATTTTTATTTTAATGGTGTATTGATATTATTACTACAAAATGGGTAAGCACACGTACTTGGTTATATTTATATTTATATTTATATTTTCAAATATGATTTTCATATGAGATTCTAGGTGATCTTGGAATTGTTTACTCACTGAGTTTCATTGAAACTCACTCCTGTTGTTTCCATGTTTTTCATTGACAGATGAGCTTTCAAGTTCCTTCCGTTCCATTGAGCACCTTCTGCGGAGATTGACAGGTATAAATGTGTTGTGGTTTGGCAGTTGGATAGAATTACATGTTCATGTATTGTAAATGTTGTCTGGATGCCCAGTAGGTAGCTATTGTGTATAGTCTGGGCCACTGCGCATATGTTATATGTTTATACAGGTTAATTGGGCATGTAGCCCTTTGTTTTGTATATGGCCATGTGCTTAGGTGTCCAGAAAATAGAGGAAACTCTGCCGGATTTTCGGTAGAGATAATACATCCATATTGTTGATTAATGAAATAATTGTACATTGAAGTTATGGTCATATTTGCATAGTAAGGCTTATAGGGAGTTTCCTGAAGGAAAAGGGTTCCTGATCGTGACCTTTTACGCCGGTCACGTGCCCAGGATTGGGATGTGACAACTATGTACTTCATTTAAGACAATTTGTAATATAATAATCCATAGTGGTTAAACAAAAATAATTAACTCGTTTATTTTTTTTCCACAAAATTCCTAGAAAAATTGAAAAGATAAAATATTTGAAAACCAAGAAATTATAAATTACTTGAAGAAGCTATTTGCTAAAATCTTTAAAAAATATACTTCAAAAATTTTATTTAGTAGCTCTTCTAAATATATGTCAATTTATACAAGGACCCTTTATAACATTTGCTTAGTGAGGATTTTGGGCATAAAAAAATATCCCTACTGGAAAGAATTCGTTCTCAAATTCTACAAACTCATCATTTGTTCTGGTATTTTCGGATCACCAATTAGTCTCATATCCTAAATAACTTTATAATGCACGAAGTTCCCAAACACAAAATTATTGATTCTTTATCCTACCACCTTTATACTTCCACCCCAAGAATCACCATTAATATGGCATGCTAGCATATGCTAGCATATTGATACTTATTAAATTCTTGCCTAATTCAATTGCATAATACACTTTAAAATCTTTCAAATTTTAACATATGAATTTGATCCTTTAACTCATTATTTATCCATATCCTAGTATATGACTCCAGTGGCAACATATTGTCAATGATTATCACAATAAAAAGACATTTCCATTATAGAAGAAAAACCATATCCATAGAAGGAAACATATAGCTATCTTAAAACTTGATTTTTATTTAATTACTATCATGGTATAATCACTTGAAAATCACATAATTATTAAGGACATATACATAACACCCATATCAAGCACTAGGAGTACGCATCTAAATATCTTTTTAGTTCGCCCTTCAACAACAACTAAAGTATATATATCCTGATGGTCCAAAGGTCTTCACTAAGTTAAACAAAATATTAAAACTATAGGTAGAAATTGAGTTAATAATTTACAAGTTATACTATTATAGGTTTGGAAATTTCTTTCGTCACATTGAAGTATGTTCAAACTTTATATCTTTATCCATAAAACAATTTCATTAGTGATACATGTTGGATAACTACAATCTTACGAAACCATGCCTTTTATTAAATAGAAATTCCATTTTACTAAGATTCAATCATATTGATTGACCTTCTTAATTCTAGAATTAAACACCAAATAATCAACTTAATTGATTAGCAATAAAAATAATCCCTTAAACATTTCAATCAACAACTAGAAATAATTTTATTTACTTCTAAAAGATTTATCATTAAGTCTAAATATCATTTAAAATGAAATACTACTAAAATATAAGCATAAAATTAAATCCCTATTCATATATATAAAATGTTTAATTAATATTTTTTCTTTAACATCATAAAATTAAATATAAATATTAGGACAAGGTATTAAGTGTATATATAAGAAAATTAAACATCTTGGATTAAAACTTAAAATAAAATATTCACTCACCAAAAATAAAATATTTAACTCTGTACATTATATTAAATAACACTACAAGATAGAGTACATCACTAATACAACTAGATGCAATAGAAAAAGAAATTATTCTTAAGATTTTGACATCACGTCATAAAAAGAAAAGTATTCAACACACCAAAAGAACATTGTTTTCAATCTTCTAGAGGAATTCGAGGAAGAACAATATAAGAAGTGTAGATGATAATAATATTTAAAAAGGAAAACTTCCAAAATGAATTTGATCAATGTGAAACAATTGGCACTCTTACTAAAGAACTAATAAAAGGTCAAGTATTTCAAAATCATCTCCAGAATTCTCTAGTTAAGCCAAACTTATTCTATTAATCCATAAATCTAGCATGTAGTTTACTTTATCCTTTCCTAACCGATTCAGGATTTACATCTTTCTAAGGTTCAATATCATATAGCAAGGAGATTATAGATTTTTCTTGATTGTACCATCTTACTACTTCATTCTAAAACCTATAGAAAGGTTTAAAATAAGCTTAACAAATGCCTCTGCACTCAAGCCTTCTCAAAGGAATTAGAAATCCATTTCTAAATGGCACTGCCTTTATAGGCTAGGGCACCAAATAAGGCTAAGTAGCAGTTATACATATTAACTTATAATCTCAGAATTGTGGAGATCTACAACATATCTTGGAGTGGATATTAACATATCCTAATTCATGTTTCGTGTTTCCGGACATACTAACACAAAATTTGTATGTTTATTCCATTCTTTTTGGTAGTAGAACACTTATGCACCTAAACTTTAAATCATACTCTAACACAACCTTTGTCATGCCCCAACTTAGAAATGCAAGTGACGTAGGAAGATATCCCATGTGTCCTCTTACAAGCCTGACACATAGACTCATAATGCGCTTTTTCTATACAAGCTTTAATGTGTACAATAAATGGAAATTTCTCAAAAACACTTGTATATTCATTTTGTTTCAAAGAAAGATTTTTACAAAAATCTAACAAAGATTCCTTTATTTCTCTAATGTTTGCCAGGTTCACATGCCCTTAAAATTAACTTGTATTTACAACAACTAACAATATGAAAGAACATACAACTATTGTACACATATATATGCCGACTCAACCAATGCAATAACTGCCAACAAAATTTTCCAAGATATTATGTCTTCAACATCCACTGAGGCAATCCACATGGTAATAGAAATCCTGCAACTTAAAACATTTTTAGAAGAAAAACATATGAGCTTCAAAGAAACCTAATAAATAAACCACTCATCAAGCAACATAGTTGTCATCAAATACCCCTTTTTGTTGTTGTATGCTACAAAATACAACTGCCAACTTTGAAAGTTGCAATTATGTATTTCTTAATACATGATCGTGCTAAGATAATAACATTAATTAGCATTAAATGGCCCTTTGTTCCTAATGTGCAAACAACTTTTCCATACATGAAGGAATATAGATCAAATCAAAACTAACATTCCATTTATTATCTATAAAGCACTAATGGTCATATTATAACAGCACTCACTCAAATTCTTAAACTTCTTCTTAAAGAAGAAGAACCATCCATTTCATGTACAAGCATTCTAACACCAACAATTCTAAATAATTACTAAGAAATAGTTGTAATCATTCCAAGTTATTTAACAAAAGAAACGTGAACAAGTCCAATGGCAATCACAAAGCAACATAAACCACACCATCATAAATTGGAGTTGGACTCACAAGTTTAATCTTTTTGGCAACTTACCATTTGCAGTTTCAAATTCATTTTTGGTTTCAATGTCAAATTTCAATTCTCCATTCTCCTTGTCTCTTCACTAGTTCTCCTTCCCTTATCACTCCAACAATTTAATGGCCACATCATATTTAGTTTCTATTACATGAGGTAAGTTACCCAATGGATCATGCTCAAGAGTCCAATTTCCAGTTCAAATGCAAGTTAATCATCACAAACATATAAGTCTTCAAAATAATGGGGAAAATCTACCTACATTATTTAATCTTATGTTCAAAGACAATCCTTATTCCACACAATTCAAGTAACTATACAATTCTTGCAGTTATACATTCACAATAAGCAATCCACATTTAAAGAACAATGTTGCTGAAGGCTCATGAACAATTTCAATACAAGTTACATATTCGAAAAGGCAATTCACTCGTACATACATAGCTTTAGTTATAGCATTTACATTGGCTTCAACTTTGTACACTTATAGATTTCAATATCACACATCCCACTCATGAAACACAATTCCACCTATTGTTTAATCCAATATCCTAACCACTCACGTTTCAACCCTTTTTCTCATTTCCAAACCCAGTTAACCCGTATAGTCAAAAGTCTATTTTACTTATTCATTCATCTCAACTAGTCATAATCACCAAGTACAATGTTATTAAATCTACACTTACTCATTACATGTCTAAAAAAAAAACAATACCACTATTCTCAACATGCCATTGTCCTCAGGTTCACAATGCGCACCAATTCATGAAATACTCTTTCCATATATAATACCATTCCAATAAGTACATTCACCTAACTTCAATCAAGTCAAAGTCATAAAATAATATAAACTTAAATTTACATCTAACAATAACAATGTAACACATTAGGCACTCATAAGAAAGGTGAGCTATTTATTTGGATACTCTTACATTTATTTTGCGCTATTGTATATAGATTTAACATTTCCTCTTTTCTGATATTTATCCAAACCATATAACATAATTTCAATAATCCAAACAATCCCATTCCTACTTTTATTCATTTCCAATGTCTTGTACTAATCACAGGTCAACATTTGCTTACTTTCCACATTCAATCAATTTATATAATATATTTACATTCTATTCTTCCATTTTCTTTTGCTAAATCAAATTTATAAAATAAAATATACTCGAATCGACATTCACTCATACTAGACAGTGGATCACATAAATGCATAGAAGATGGTGAGCAATTTACTCACATACTCCAAAATTTTTTGATTCCCTTACTAAACCAAATATAATATGATCCATGGTTCTAGTCTAATGGAACTCACAACCCAAATGGTGTATGAGTGGTAACCTAATTTTAAGTCACTTAAATGTGAGGTCCTACTACATTTCTTGCTGAAATATAAACTTTAATTTCTTGTACAATGACAAAAGAATAACCAATCTATTTTAACTCATTAGACAGATGGACTTTCCTAGTAAAACTCTAGCCAACTTGATGCTTTGATTCAAGGGAACCTCATGACCCACTTGAACTAGAGTCACCTATTCCAACCATCCCAAAATTTAAAGGAACACCCTTATATGAATAAACTAGTAAAACTCACAATATAACAAAAGTTTAAGAATCTATGACACATAATTAAAAATTTCAAGGTAATAGCAATACCACAACAAAATCAGCTAAGCTTTCTTCTAACTACCATCAAGTAATGTATTCTACAACTAATAAGATAGTGAGCAACTTACTCACCTTAAATCAAGCTTTTGACCTTAGTCTTATTGGCACCTCAAGTTCTGAAAGGCTCTTCAAGATAACACATTGAGCTTCCCCAAATTCTTGATTTTTTGAAAAAGGAATTTTCAAAATATTAGGGTTTACTGTCCAAAATGCACTAGTATTTGTACTACAACCTTGCTAGCTTGAACAAGTTTAGAAGCTTAGTTTGAGGCCAATTGCAATCTATATTTACAAGGATTGAATCACGCAATCAAATATTTTTTTCTATGAATCAGGGTTGGGGTTTTCGGGTACCAACTTGAATTCACAAAAGGATTTTTTTTTTTTTTTGCAACTAAAACAAAGGAATTAAGGCATGTTTCTCTACCTCTGAAAAGCTTGAAAACAACTCGATGTAAGCTCTAGGAGTAGATGAGATTAGGGCTTTGGTTGTTACTCGAATGGCCCATCCTATGGTTAAACAATTCCAACCGCACGGTGATTTGTGGGATGGATCAAATTGGTAGTGGTTACATTGGTTAAGAGCACACCGACAAGCTAGTCGTGACAAATGGTGGCGAATAGATCAATGGTGGCTTCTCTTCCACCAAACCCGCCTTTGCATTTGGAGGTTTGGTGATAGCTACAAGTAGCATCGACAATGGACTCAAGCTAAATAGTGCAACATGAACAAGGCAACAGCTATGCTATCTTGCCTTTATCATGTAGTTGGGCTCAAGTCATTCCATGAGCAGCACTGCGACGGACATTGACTACTAGGTCCTTTGGTTGTTGTTAGGTGGCTAGTAAAAAGGAGCTACTGCAGGTTTCAACAGCCTCCAGCATAGAACAGAACACCAGAGCACTATGATGAAGTGCTCAAACATTGATGACCAAAGGAGAAGCAGGATTCGTGACAAAAATAGGGACAAAGCCAAGGGTGGTGATTGGTTACCTCAAACAAAGGAGTGACAATAGACATAAGCTCAATGCTAAGGATTTAAGCTTAGTTCAAAAAGCATAGTGAAAGAAGAAGGTTGGAGGTGTTTTCTGGCTATTACTTTAACTAAGTAATAAAAGAATAAAAACCTACTTAACACTGCATCATTTTGGGCTGTTATAAAAGGGGAGTCTACTCAATTCAACGCTTTTGGCTTTTTAAATTTACCATCAATAGTCAATTCATCCCAATAAGTTACATTGTGTACTTCATTTAGGACAATTTATAATATAATAATCTATAGTATTTAAACAAAAAAAATTAACTTGTTTATTTTTTTTCCACAAAATTTCTAGAAAATTTGAAAGGATAAAATATTTGAAAACTAAGAAATTGTAAATTACTTAAAGGAGTTATTTACTGAAATCTTCGAAAAAATATACTTTACAAAACTTATTCTCATGAAAATCTAAATATTTGTCAATTTATACAAGTAACCTTTGTAACATTTGCTTAGTGAGGATTCTGGGCATAACAAAGATTGTATTAGGTATGCTAGGAAAATTTGCAGGGGAAATCTATTGTAAATCGGTTAGTGAGAAAAGGGAAATAAAAACCAATTTCAGGGCAATCAGAATGAAACCAATCAATTTATTCAATAAAGGAAACAATGCAGAATGAATCAGAATTAAAGCAACTTCCTAATTTAAAAAGGAAATATATTGGATAATATTTTTTTGTGTGTGAGAATATCTGCATTTTGATGGCTCACTGCCAAAAAAAAGAATAAAAGCAAGATCAAGTCTCCATTACGGAAAACATAATCTGCAAATTAAATCTTCAAGAGAGATTTTCTCCAAATTTCACGCCCCACTTGTAAAAACATTAACCTTCGTTTATATTGCAATTTTTTCTTTGTGGAGGTCTGCAATACAGAGCACAATTTTGCCCGTATGATTTTTACATTATTTCCAATGCAGACCATCGTGGTTCATCACCTCAAGACTCAGTGAATCTTAGATTATCAATGGTGTTCCGTCCTCTATCTTTGGTCATCTTGCTGGTATTTATTTTCTCCCTATTTTGTCATAAATGTTCTTAAAATATTTTTAAAAATCCAGATCTTCCTTGTTTTCTGCCAAAAATTTGTTCTGCTAATAGAAGTATTTGAAAAAATAAAATAAAATCAGAACCTGCATTCCTGATATTTGTCGCCAAATGTAAGATGGAAACTGGAGTTCAAGCACCACTTGCACTGATTCCAATATATGTTTTATATAGTTTTATGGTTAATCGCATGGAGTTTTAGTTTAGAGTTGTTTTATTTCTAGTTATTTTGTTATAGACTCTAAAACTTGTTTTGTAGGCCTTTGCTGCGCTGATTGTAATCTTCTCACTGACGCCATGCTGGTATGTAATGCTGAAACATATCGAGCAGCGTGTGAATTCCAACTCCGAAATAATCTTCTCCGAATTTAAATCTGAAATTCAGCACTCATCAATTCTCTTACACCCCATGAATTCTTCTGCAACCAATCTAGCTGGATTTCTCAGTTCAACTGTTGATATGACTAATGTCTCCTTCTATCATCTAAAAACCCAGGTCAGTATCTTCCACTCAAGTCTGATTCATAAAAATTTGAAAACATATATTCAGTCCTACTCATGGCCATGATGTTTGGTTCAATGGAACATCGACCACTCTCTCCATGTTTGATCTAATCTGATGATAATGATTCGACCTATATTCATAGTTCACTAATAAAATTTTTGTTTGTTGCAGGTGGCACCGGTACTATTTCAAGCGTTTGAGATGGTTCCCTATTTAGGCGAAATCTCATACATTGGAATGGACGGTCTTTTTTTCTCGTACTACACTGATCATGATCAAGTTCTTGCCATGTACTCTAACTCTTCGGTATGTTCTTTTAGAGCTTCAAATGAAACCGTGTACTATATTCAGCCTGCAAATAGAGACACCGGAAAATTATGCGGTAAAGCTATAAGAACATCGAAGGTCTTTATCAATGGAAGTTGGTTTCGGAAAACTGTTAACAGTTCAAATGGTTATGCCTCATTAGGGTCCAAGTGGAGCAATGGTTATGATCTTTTATTTCGTAGTTCAGCTAGGGTTTCTGCAAAAGTAGTTATCTCTTTAGGGTTTTCAGTGAAGAAAATAATTGATTTCATCGCTCATTTTGGCCGTCAAGATGCAAGATTGTATTTAGGTACCAAAGATGGAATAGTGCTTCTGGAAGGGATTCAAAATGTTCACATGCACATCTTTTCTGATGATATGGTTTCTTTTGAATCAGAAAACCCTAATGCCAATGGTAATCCAATTTATGAGGGCACTATCTTGTGCAAGGATGAAGCCGCCTCTTCTGTCTTCAACATCGGAAATACAAAATATCTGTTTGATTGCTCCCCAATTAATATTATGGGGGTCGAATTGGTACGTTTTGATTTTATTACAATTTTTTTATGTTATATAGAATGATTTTACATATTGTCATCTTTGACCCTTGATTAGTTTAAATTTCTCGATTGACTTTGAATAAATATGACAGATATTCCAGTAGTAGTAATGATTTTTAGAGATAAATAATAATAATAATAAAGAAAAAGTAAATTCACAATCAATTAAAAGTTACAGTATTTTTTCTTGTATATGTTGCAATCTCCTATTATTACCGTAATAAAGTGAATTCTTTACAAGGATAATTAAAGAAATCTAGCTTTTTTGAGGTTAATATATAACTATCACCTTAATTATAACATAAAGTGAATGCACTTGGTACATTTAATTTATGAATACATAATTGTTTTTTCCTCATATAAACAATTTTTAAAGAGAAAAAAATTTTATATAAGCAATTCTTTAAGTGGAAAAATTGTCCTTGTGAGGATAATTTAGCTAAGAGCTTGCGCCTATAGTGAAAATGTGATTATTTTGATAAATTATTAATTTTTCTATCAAAATTGTAACTTATTTATACATCGATTATGTTTCAGGTGTACGTTTTGGCAGTCCCACAAAATGGATTAGCCAGCTTCATTCACAAGAGTAGAAGACATGGATCACAGCTATTGAGTGCAACAATGGTGATGATCATTATTTTCATAATCTGTTTTGTTTTCATAATAATTAGATCGTGGAGGAGGGAGACGCATTTGTGTGCTTCACTCATCAAACAAATAGAGGCCACTCAACAAGCTGAGAGAAAGAGTATGAACAAGAGTCTGGCTTATGCTAGTGCCAGCCATGATGTTCGTGCTTCTCTCGCAGGCCTTGCTGGTTTGATAGAGATGTCCTTCGAGGAAGTTGTTGCTGGTTCAGAATTGGAGAAAAATTTAAAACAAATGAATTCTTGTACCAGAGATTTACTAGGTAAAATAATATTATAATTATTGATTCATATCTTATAAAGTTTTAGACTTATTTTCATTTATACAATTTTAATTGCTATATATATTTGAGAGATCTGATTTAAATTGTTCATAGTTGATTATTGGTAATACTTGTTTAGATTCAGCCAATTGTCAAGAATAGTATAAATATGATTGAGTGGATTAAAATGAATGTAATTAACATTATTTAAATAATATGTTAAATAGCATCTAGAATTTGTATTTCCTTCTCATTCATGGACATAATCCCTCATTTTTTGTGTATTTAGTTTAAAGGATGCACTAACTTTCTTGTTACTAACTTTGTTTAGGACTATTGAATTCTATACTTGATACAAGCAAGATTGAAGCAGGAAAAATGCAGCTAGATGAACAGGATTTTGATGTATCCCAACTTCTGGAAGATGTGGTTGATTTATACCATCCTGTGGCTATAAAGAAAGGTGTAGACATTGTATTGGACTCTTACTACAATTCAATTCTTAGATTTTCACAAGTGAAAGGTGATAGGGGAAAGCTTAAGCAAGTTTTGTGTAATTTACTGAGCAATGCTGTCAAATTTACTGATGAGGGGCACATAATAGTTCGAGCATGGGCTCAGAAGCCAAGTTTCCAGAATTCAGTGATAGCTGCTTCTAAGAGAGCTAATTTTATCAAATATTTGTCAGACTTGTTTCATAAGAAAAGTGAAGCAAAGAAGCAAGAAGTATTGAATATGAGCCAAAAAGATGAGAATTGTATGGAGTTTGTGTTTGAAGTGGTCGATACAGGCAAAGGAATTCCTAAAGAGAAGAGAAAGTCTGTGTTTGAGAACTATGTTCAAGTCAAGGAAACAGCACTTGGGCTTGGAGGCACTGGCTTAGGACTTGGTATTGTGCAGTCCTTGGTAAATATGTAACCAATTTTTCATATGAGTAGTCTATATGTCAATAATTTGTGCCATTTTATACATCTTTTGAATAATTACATGCTAAATATGAAATTTTGAATTATCTTACCGTCCCTTTTAGATGTTTGTGGTTTGATATCCTAAATTCTTGGCACACTAAAGTAACCAAACACTTCCTTATGATTTTTCTTTTTTAAAATTAATTTTGATTTGTAATGTACTAAAGTTTGACATTAACAATATGTTATCATGTGTTGTAAAAAATTAATCTAACATTGTTATTGTACCATAAAAATTCTTATATATCATTTATTTTTAATTTTTTTTTTCAATCACAGGCATTGAATTTTATTTTATTTTTTTCTAATGATTTGGGTTTTGCTTCAATGGTGTAGCGCACTGAAATTCACTAATATGAGCTTTATTACAGGTACGTCTGATGCATGGGGATATCGAAATTGTAGACAAAGACAATGATGAAGAAGGAACCTGTTTTAAATTCAATGTCCTTCTCACTGCGTATAACGATAAATGGGAGGATAATGACTTAGGAAGTGACAGGAACCAATATGTGGGTCGAAACATCTACACTCCAACTTCTTCAAGTTCAGGAATGTGTTCCCCTAGTCCTAAGTTAACCATCCTTACATCTAGGCCTAAACCAGAGGCCTCTCGTGTTGTTCTTCTCATTCAATACAAGGCACGCCGCAAAACTTCACAGAAATTCATGGAAGGACTTGGGATTAAAGTCAAGATTGCTAAGCAATGGGAAGATCTATTTCATATTCTTAGGAAAATCAAACAAAATGGATACCATCACAGTCAAAGTGCATCAGATATGAGTTCTTCATCTATATCTCAGAATTCTATGAGCAGATCCAGAGATATTCCTTTGAGTGTTATGGATGGAACCGACGAATTGCCTCCATTGTTCAAGAAGGCACAAACTGGGGCAATCCCAGGTTTTGTTCTTCTTATTATTGACGCAAATGCAGGACCAATCTCAGAACTATGCAGGATTGTATTAGATTTCAGGAGAGGTCTTCCGAATCCTTGCAAGGTTGTTTGGTTGGATAAGCCTCTCAACCGATGTTTAAATTTCAATGAGCTTGATGAAGACATGTTTGATCCAAATGACCTTGTAATGTATAAACCATTTCATGGCACTAGGTTGTTCGAAGTTATTAAGCTTCTTCCTGAATTTGGCGGCACTTGGCAGAAATATACATCAAGCAGAACAAAAGGAGGAACTAGTACCACAAACAAGGTTGGGAAGAATAATAGAGATTCAGGAAAATTGAAAAAGCAGTCCCCTGAGTGGCAGAGAACAGAAAAAGAAGTATTTTGGAAGGAAA
Source organism: Saraca asoca (assembly GCA_026873985.1). Taxonomy (NCBI): domain Eukaryota; kingdom Viridiplantae; phylum Streptophyta; class Magnoliopsida; order Fabales; family Fabaceae; genus Saraca; species Saraca asoca. The sequence goes on from JANHAO010018496.1 coordinate 12,186, forward strand.
TGCACTCAGAGACACCAATTCATGGAAGGTCATCAAGTAAAAAGGGAGAAATACAAGAGTGTATTGACTTCTGGTCTGAGAAACCCTTGATTGGCAAGAGAGTTTTGATTGTTGAAGATGACAGGGTGTTAAGAAAGGTAGCTTCGGCTCACTGGATACGCCTTGGTGCTACCTTTGAGCTTTGCGAGAATGGTGAAGAAGCAGTGAAGCTTGTTGAGGAGGCTCTAACTCACGCATTTCCTAATCTTCCTTATGATTACATCTTGATGGACTGCCAGGTATGCTGTCTGTGTAGATTTCATTCTTTGTAATATGTAAGATAAAATAGATGTCAACATAATTTTATTACCAACGTTAGTATAATTTTATTGCTATATAATTGCTGAATTATAGCTTTTAGCAGATATGTTGTACTTAGTTGATGAAGCCTATTTGTGCTAATTATCATATTCGAACAGATGCCGGTGATGAATGGATTTGAGGCAACAAAGAGGATAAGGGAGATGGAGAAGAGTCATGGAGTTCACATTCCTATTATTGCTTTAACAGCTCATGCATTAGAGTCGAAGGAGGCAAGCATGATCGTCGAGGCCGGAATGGACGTCCATTTGAGCAAACCCATTGAGAAAGAACGTTTACTGGAAGCCATCAAATACATACATAGCAAAGAGTGAAAGTACCCCCTATATCTGATTATATGTCTCACCTTTTAATCGAGTTCTGTATTATTAGTTTCTCTGGTTCGTTAACCTCCTTGACTGTGTATTCAATACAGCAAGGTTTTAACTCCATAGATGTGTGAATAGGACAATAGCTTGTTGGAGCTTCGTAAGTTCTGGCATGTGTACATAGCGTTACCTTTTATTAATGGTTCACTTCCGCTATTTACTATTTCCAAAACTTTTTCCACAAATGAATGTGTTACCAATATACTTCTGGGCTCGACATTTTGCATATATTTCATCTCATCACAATTTTCTAATCACAAATCATATTGTCCGGCTTGGCACAATCGCATCAGCTGATTGGCTAATGGATGGCGTTTGGACGGGATCAGAGGTTCGCTGGTTCCTCTGCTCACGTTCTCAGTGATGGAATTTATAACTCCTGGACATCATTAGTGGGATCATTGGTATTCTAATGTATGCAGCTTTCTTTGTTGAAAGACTTTTACTCTGAAGCATGTACATGCAGGGTTCTTTACTTGATGGAAAGTTTTTGATTGAGTTTTCATGTTTATGCAGAGTTCCCTCTGTGCTTCAAATTACATTTATTAATATCAGTCTGCGAATGTTGTGTATTTCGGTGTTGGGACACTGTTGGAAAAATTATGGTACAAAGCAGATTCACAACTAAAGTAAAATTGAGAAGAATGAAGATAAACTGGACACAGATATTTT
>JANHAO010018497.1:0-13585 GCA_026873985.1 Saraca asoca
GAATATGGTTTTTAATTCTATTATGTCTGAGTAGATTTTTATTCTAGGATTGGGAATAAGCCAATTATGATTCTTTAATGTTATTAATGAATTTTCTATTGTGATTATCTGATTTAATTTAATTCAACTATTATGCCTACAATGTTTTTGATAAAGTATTTGGCCAATGTTTTATCATGTCTTAGGTAGATAGTTGAAGAACCGAAAGGAGAAGATTGTCGCTGGAAAACTAATAGTTGAATAAAGAGATTTTAATTACGAAAATAGATTAAGTTTCTTTAGGATTTAATTTGGTTTGATTTGCATAGATTTTAAAGGATTTAAATTAATCTAAACGACAAAAGTAGGCATTTTGGTTAATTTAAATACTATTATTAAACCTTAAAATAGGTTAATAATTAATTTAGGCTAAACCATTCTCAATTAATCAAGTAATCATAATAGGAAATAATTCAATTAATTATTAAAAAACATAACTGTGGTGAAACCTCAATCCTAAGCTTTTATTATTATACTTTGCTTATTATTTACCTACTGCTTTTACATTAGACCTTTCTATTCTTTTTGCTATTCTTATTTGATTTAGGAATCTTAAATTGCAAACATCTGGTAATTGATATACAAGATCCCTGTGGCATTCAACCCGTATTCGCCGGACTCTACTACTGCTGCGCTGTGCGCTTGCGGAAAAATCTACATCACTTATTAAATTATCCACATTTAATCAGTCAATCATCCTTCCTCACATATACAAAATTAGAAAATTATTTTTCCTTACATATAGGGACATGTATTTATTTTCTTCTTTTTGCTTATCATTTTTCTTTGATAAAATTGAGCTTACAAATTATGGCTATTCATTGTTCAATATATAACTATTGAATAAATATATGGCATTTGTTAACCAGTGCCTTAATGTGCTTATAGGGCACTGGTTAAAGATCATTTAATACTATTGAAAATATAAAATTTTTAAAATGTTATATACTTTTATTTAATTTACTCTCAATAAATGAGAGTGAATTAAATAAATATACATAAATTGTCAAAAAAATTATTTCTTCATTGTCATTAAATATTCCTTAATCAGTGGCTAACAGGATCCTAAAAATATCATTTTCATGTCATGTAAACTATATATTAAAGATGAATTATAAGTTTTTAATCCGCAATCAATAATAGAATGAACAATTCAATAAAATACATGAGAATAATATTAAGATTTGTATATCTATTAAAGAAGTGGAAATCATCTAATATATATTTTTTTAGCAGTAAATATAAGCTTATAAACAAGGAAAGAACTTTCATCACTAGTCATATCTTTATGGTACTTTTCTCATATTTTTGCTATTTGATTGCATTAATGGGATTTCAAATACTTTAGAGCTTTAAATTTGTTATTTATGGTGTGAGAAGAAAGATATATCTTTGAAATCTGTTAGTTTTTTATTGTATGCTTTTTTTTTTCTTTTTGGTGAAACAACAGGGTCGAAGCACAAACCAAAAGAGAGAGAGAGAGAGAGAGGACTATGAAAACCTACTAAGTGGATCTTTGAGACCCGAAGAACATCAGCAAGTTGTAAACTAAACATCTAAACCTAAGGAGTATGAAGCCCATGTATAAGTTCTTGGAGGAAGAGACAGATTGTAATTAATGAGCCAATCAGCATAAGAATTCCTTGCTTTGTATGTTTGCAGCAAATCCAAAGCGCCAATTGCCATTGTCATAGCTGATCAGGCCTCCATAGCCAACATAGCTTGGAATAGACTTAGAAGCCCCATCTAAAATAACCTTGACCTAATTAAGAGGAGGAGGGGACCAAGTTATATCAACAGAACCAAAAATCTTTTGGCCTATCTCAACTGAACCATTCACACTATCAGCCACTTCATTAACATAAGAGAAAATAATTTTAACTAGAATATCTAACCAAATATTATCATCAGAGTGCACAGCTTTGTTCTTTCAAAACCAGAGAAACTAATAGCCAATAGCCCATAAAGAGAAACATGGCATGGAATAAGCGGTAGACAGACACATACTCAGATTGAAATCAACCCAATCATGCAAATTAGAAACTCTAAAACCTGCCAAGACTTCAAAAGGAACAAGAATTTTCCAAATTAAACTAGGATGGCAATAGTCTTGAAGAACATGCTAAATGGATTCTTTTTTATCATGACAAAAACAACAATATTTAGAAACATTCCCCCATTTAGAGATGATAGAATTAGTTAGAAGCTTACCATGACAAACTTGTCATACAAAGATTTTAATTTTTTGAGGGACTAGAAGATGCCAAATCGTTTTCCAACAAGCCTTCAATTCAATCCAAGAATGTTGCATCAAGGTAACATAAGCACTTTTTACACTAAATATCCCAACATGATAGTGTCCAAACCAAAATATCTTGGCCAAAATTAGCTCTTGGAGGAAAAACTTATTGAACCTTTGCAACATTAATATGATGGCAGACAATTTTGGAAAGTAACCTCCAATCCTAACCATTATAATTCACAAAAAAACTCATTAGCCTCGAGCATTCAATTGATCCTTATCAATTGGAGTTAAAGCATACTGGATGAGAGGACCAGTCTCAAGCCAATCATCCAGCCAAAACCAAAAAGTTTGCCCATTCTTTATCCTTCATACCGCATTATTAATGGTATCATTCCAGACAAAAAGATAGATCCCTTAAAAAATTAGAATCTTTATTGGACCAAACAACCTCCAAAGGCCATACACCTCAGAAACCATATTTGCCTTTGAAAACATCCACCCGCATGCCACCTATGTCGGTGGACATTTTATGGCATAGTTTTGTTAGGCAAGCCACATTCATTTGTTCAAGATGTCTAAACCCCAGTCTCCCATAAGTCTTTGGCTAGAAAATTGAATTCCAATTCACTAAATGAACCTTTCTAAAAGATTCATCATGACTTCAAGTAAAATTCCTTTGATGCCTTTCAATAGCCATACAAACACCCGTCGGAAGTTTTCCCACTTGCATATTATATATAGGAATAGATAAGATCACCGAGCTAGCCAAAGTGACTCTACCAGACATGGACAAGCATTTGGACTGACATTCTGCAAGACTACTTCGAACCTTTTAGTAAACTATCATCTACTTCTATCCATGGAAAATAAATTAGTTCCCAGATATCTTCCCAGATTAACTGTAAAAGATAAGCCACACACATTAGAAATGAAGCCAGTTATTAATTGATGTTTTTAGAGAAGAAAATTTTATATTTTCATTTATTGACATGTTGACTTGAAGCTTGACAAAAACAATCCAAACTTCGATTAATACAAATGATTTGATCTATTGAGTCTTCCACAAACAATAATAAATCATTTGCAAACATTAAGTGGGATATCAAAGGGTCATTTCTCCCTCCCCGCATAAGTCTCCAATTATGCAATTGAACCTTCTTTAAAATAATGTAAGAGAGCTTATTCATACGTAAAACAAAAAGATAAGGAGAAATAGGGTCACTTTACCTGATACCTCGAGCAGGCTTCAAATCAATAGATTTAGATCCATTCCAAAGTACATTCATAATAGAAGATGCGATAAATTCCATATAGATTCTTTGGAATATTAATTTCTTCAAGCACATCAACTATAAAATTCCATCTCAACCTATTATAGGATTTTTCTAAATCCTTTTATAGCCATATAGCTCTTTCTTCCCAATTTCTTTTTCATAGAATGAATCATGGCACTAGTAATAACAATATTATCATTAATATGCATCTATTAGGAACAAAACTAGCCTGGTAAGGAGAAATAAGTGATGCCATGAGACCTTTAGGTCTATTAATAATAACTTTGGTGATGCATTATAGTTCACATTACATAGAGAAAATAGGCAAAACTGGTTAATAAATTTAGGATGAGCTTACTTCGAGATTAGAGTTTGATTAAATTAATGAATAACATATCTACTTACAAAAGCATTCTAAACAAATTTAAAAGGAGTCTTGCCAATCACATCCTAATTAGCTTGATAGAAAAGAGCTGGATAGCCATCACTCCCTAGTGCTTTGGTGGAACCCATATCAAACATAGCTTGCTATACTTCATTAAAAGAGATATTTCTATTCAACACTCCTAGATCGCTTCAGGTAGATAAGGAAAAGAAACTTGAGTGTTTAGAGAAGTGTGATCCCCATCTTCATTAGTAAACAAGTTCCTAAACAAATAAACAGCCATGTTAATTAATGCATCTTTACCTTCCACCTAATGACCATCATGATCTCCAAGAGTAGCCACCCTATTATGTCTTCTGCTAACTATTTTCACGTGATAGAAGCAAGTGTTACAATCCCCATCCTTTAACCACTTTGCTCTAGACTTCTGATGCCATAACACTTCCTCTTGATTTAGAATTTCTCAAAACTCTTTCTACAAAACTTTATCAAGATTATTCAAGTAAGGGTTCCAATTCCTAGCTATAGCATTTTGTACCCCTCTAATTTTAGGCAATAAAGTTTGTTTCCTTCTTCTAATATCCCCAATTACCTCCTTATTCCAATTCTTCAAATAGGCAATAAGCTTTTTGGGATTTAAATCAAGAATATTTGAATAATTCCAGTGATCATAGAAAAAACTACACAAGTTTTTTTGAAGGAGCCAGATGCCTCAAACCATAATGGTTTATCTAACTTTTCCACATTCCGATGCTTGTATATCAATCAATAAAGGATGATGTTCTGAGTAAATTCTGAGTAGGACTTTTATTATTGCATCCTTAAACTTCATGTGCCAATTTGAATTACAAATAACCCTATCAAGACATTAAAAAACTCTTAGGTAACCATCTCTTCTCGGGCCCCTTCAAGTAAAATGAGAACCTTGCCATCCTAAATCCAAATAGCCACAGTAGTCAATCCAATTAACAAAGTCTTGGCAATGCTTATTAACAACCAACACACATTTATTTTTTAACTAATGTCATTAAAGTCCTCAGTAATTAGCTATAAAGCATTCATTCAATAAGAAATATCAAGAATTTGTATTCTACATTTAGCTTGTAACTCTGTCTAAGGGTTCATATAGACAATAATAAAAAGCCAACAATCCTCCCTTTGGTTGCTGATTCTGAAATGCATAAACAAAAAAGATTTTGAGGCCAAGGAAAGATTATTCTATCACCCAACCAGGCCACCCAAACACCTCCTGACAAACTCTACCTTCATTAACAAAGAATTTTGTGAAACCCAAGGCCTTAAAAATATCTTTAGCCCTCTCTAAGCCAACTTCAATTTCCACCAAGGTTTAAACATTAGGCTATGAGCATTAATTTAATATTTAGTATGAACCAAAAATTCTTGGTTCCCAGCACCTTTGTATTTCAAACTATGATTTTGTTAATCATAAAAATAGAAAATTTTAGATAAAATTAGCAAAAAACATCAATCTTATTCTGTTGAATGCTCTAAAATTTTAATTTTAAAATGAATCAATATTTTATTGTTAGAATTTTCTTGTGGACTTATATAGTTTAGAGTATTTTTTTTATTAAAAATTAGATTAAACAAATGCCAAATTAATATTGTGAACAAGCCAATATTAAGTGATAATATTGTTGGGCTTAAAATAATGCTTAGACCAAAAGTAATTTAATGACATGAGAGCCTTGTCAATGGGATTTACTATGATGGGTTAGTTTAGTCTAGTAAGATTTAGTATATAGAAGGTAGATCCCTATTCTTACCCTAAGTCAATGCTATAATCTCCCAATTAGGATTCACAGACACTTTCTCCTAAAAGGCTACTAGGGTTTGATAGGAGTGCACCTGCCAGGAATCACACATATTAAAATCAATGGATTCATAATGTTTGCACTGAAAGTAATTTAAATTTTTTAATAATTACTATATTTGCATATTATTTATGCTATGTAACATGATTTATTCAATTTGATACTTGGTTCAATTTATAATTCAATTCTTGCATATTCACTACTAAAAATCAATCACTTTCCCATGGAATATACCATGGAAAAAAGAAGATTTACCATGGAAAAAAAAAGGCTTTCCATGGTTATAGAGTCGTGGGAAAATGTTGCGTGGATAATTTTTCCCACGGGCTAGTATGCCTTTTTTTTTTCTTTGAAAAATTGGTTTCGTACAATAATAGCCATTGAAATGTGCAAAAAAAGTTTCCTATGGCAGTTGTGCTATGTGAAAATATTTTATTGCTTTCCCATGGCATAAACTATGGGAAAGTGGACATAAGTATATTTTTTTAATTTTGTATTATTAAAATTAATTAAACACAATAAAAAAAAATACTAAAATTGATTAAACTGAAACTAGTAATGCTGAAATAAATGAAATTTATTTCTATAAATATTATTAAAATATTCTCTAAATTTTTTATAAAATGAAAAATACAAAATCAAGGATCACCTAGATCTTGGTGATCTTGCTCATCTTGCTAATGCTCTTCTTCCTCATTGCACTCCTCAAAAATGATACTAACATGCAAGTCTATATCATTAAAGATGGTCTTAATCTTCTACTCAATTTACTCCCACTTCCTTTGGAGGGTCATGATCTCCTAATGATAGCTTGACAACACTTCCATGAAGACTACTTTATTACATGTAATCTCTTTGTTCAAAGCCATGAGTTGATGCTCCATCTCTTTCTTGCTAGTGACCTCAAAGGAGGGTGAAGGATTACACGTTAAGTGCCTGGTGCCAATGAAGGAGCCTTGATGCCAAGGCCATAGATTCTACCTTGGCTTGATCCACCTATCATTAGATGTCAGGCCATCTCCTCAGCCTCAAGAGTGAGCTAAGAGGCATTAGAGGTGGTGGGCTAGTGGCTGAAGTAAGCTAGGTGGATAGAATCGTTATAACCTTTTGATTGGTCACAATCTACAAAAAAAAAATTAAAAATTTAGATGTGTCAAATTCATTAGTTAAACTTAAAAATATAGATATGAATTTGTAAACACTTACGTAGGTCTATTTCGATCACTTGTCCACACATATGTTGTCCTTCTTTTTGTGATGGGTATGCTTGAGATCTCTAAAATGGTAAGCAGCCTCTCTAACAACTTTTCCTACATTTCAAAGCATTAGTATTAATAAATATGAATCAAATTAAAATGAAAGCTAACTCAAACATGTAATTGAACCAGACTGAAGACTTAAGCTGCTTACCTATGAAGTTTGGATATTTCAAATGCATAAATGATTCCAACTACTAGGTGATCTGTTCCTTTCCACTTATGTCCCATAGGACCTTGATTGAAGGATCATATTTTGACCTTAGTGACTTGACTTGTCTTTAAAGGATGGCCACATGCTTAACTTTATAAGTCATTTTTGGGGAGCATTTCACTTTCATCTGGTATATATTTCCAAAGCACAAACACATGGAAAATAGGATGTATGCCAACCAATTTTGGAAGAAGATCTAAGTAATAGGCAATTGTTCCTATTTGCTTTAGTATAACATATGGGCCTATGTAAAGAGGCTAAACTTCCTTCATTTCTCAAATTGCATCATGTTGATGGTGGATTTTGATTACACCTAAATCCGGCCAATGGAGGGGGTCTTTTCAGGACCCAAGCTATTTCTTGGTTGTTAGGGGAGGTGAATGATGAGAGACAGTGGGAGGAGGAGGAAGGAGAAAGGTTGAAACATAAAATTTTAATGTGATTAAGCTAAATCCAGACGGCACCAGACCCTATGTCCACAGAGATGTTTTATTAACCTGAAGAAATATTTACAAAGCTTTGGCTATAGTTTCTGGTAGAGCTTCTGCTCTTTTTTTCTTACCTTTTATACAAAGGTTCTAGCCCCCCATTTATAGAAACATGGAGGGGTAAAAATGGAACCAAATAATCTATACATCTATTACATCAAACATTAAATATACAAGACTGCCTAGAGTACTGTAAACTGGCTTCTACCGGTTACTTTTTACGTGTGGAGCCCAATGGTTGTATTTTGCAAAATGGTGGTGCAAGTTGCCTATTGGCCTCATGCTCGACCTCAGCAGGCTTCTAACTGGGTAAGACTTTGTCCTACCAAGCTAGAGCTTGTGTGCTGAGACTATTGTTGGTTCGTGACCTCAAACTTATTTAGCCAGCGAGCTTGAATTCTTAGTGAGTTGAAATCCTTTGCACAATGACCTCGTGATCTGGCGAACTCATTCCCTTTGTCAAACTTAGGCTTCTACCAGCCCACTTCACAGTGCCAAATTTCCCCTATAACACATCACATATCTCATAGGAGATATGTTTAGAAAGATCTGATCCCCTTCTTGAAATTCGAGCAGACTTCTTCTTTTGTCTACTTAAAGTTTCTGCCTATTCTGAGTTGTTAGGTTTTGGCTTTATATGACCTAAACTTTCTGTAATGTATCTTGAACTAACTTTAGTCCTATAATGGCACTTTATCCCTTTTCAAACCATCTAACTGAAGTTTGAAATTTCCTCCCATATAGAGCATGAAAAGGTGTCCTCTGAATAATTATATGAAGACTATTGTCATACGTAAACTCCACAAAAGGTAATTGTTCCATCTTGTTTCCTAAAAACTCTAGAACCTATGCTCTCAACATGTTTTCTAAGATCTAAATAGTCATTCAAATTGTTCATTCGTCTAAGGGTGAAATGTAGTAGTGAACTTGAGTTATGTACCCAAGGCTTCTTAAAAAATTTGTTAGAATCGTGATGTAAATTATGTTCCTCTATCTGAGATGATCAAGATAGGTATTCCATATAGTGATACTATCATATTAAAAAGGATCCATGTGTATTATTTCGCATTGTAGGTGGTCTTAACAAGAAGAAAATGGGATATCTTAGTCAGCTTATTGACCATAACCCAAATAGATTCATGCCCCTTCGAAGACTTAGAGAGTTTTTTGACAAAATCCTTAGTTATGCTATTCCACTGTTATTCAAGAATTTTGATACTTTGTAGCAATCCTATTGGCCTCTGGTGTTCCACCTTTACTTGTTGACAAGTAAAGCATTTGATAATAAATTTTGTTGTCCTTCTTCGTTCCTTCCCATAATTAAAACTACCCAAGATGTTAATACATCTTAGTAACTCCCATGTGTATGGTCTAAGAGGATGTGTGACTTAATATCATCAATTCCTCTCTTAACTATCCTATCTCTACAAGCCACAAGTGATCCTAATACTTTACGATTCTAGTTTGATCCACTAAGATCTTAGTCTTTGGCTTTCATTTAATCCTTTGTAGAAACTTAATAGCTTTAAAGCCTATAATCTAGGTGGCCTTAATCTGCTCCACTAATGGTGAACACACCCACACATTGGTTTTAGAACTCTTGGTTCATGCAACTCCAATTGTACTGCATTCCCTTTTAGCCTTTACATTTCTTTTATCAAGTCTCTCTTTTCTAAGCTGATATGAGCTAGGCTTCTTGTTAATTTACAACTAAGCACGTCAACTATTACATTAGCTTTGCCATGATGATATTGGATACTACAATCATAGTCTTTTACCAGCTCCATCCATCTTCTTTGTCTAAGGTTAAGGTCCTTTCATTAAAGATATATTTAAGGCTCCTATGATTTATGAAAACCTCATAAATCTCTCCATACAAATAGTGTCTCTAAAGCTTTAGTGCAAAAACTATAGCCACCATCTTTAAATTATATATCAGATAATTCTGTTCATGTACCTTCAATTTTTGTGATTCATATCACCTTTCCATGCTGCATGAAGACATATCCTAAACTAATCCTTGATGCATCATAGAAAACTGAATATCCTCTAGTTCCAAAAGGTATAGTCAAAATTGGGGTTGAGTTAAGGCACTCCTTTAACCTTTCAAAACTCTTTTAACACCTGTCTGCCCATTCAAACTTCATTCCCTTCTAGGTTAATCAGGTCAAAGGCACTACTAAGAAAGAGAAATCCTAGACAAATTATCTACAATACATTATTAATATGAAGAAACTCCTAACATGGTTGATCTTGGCTAATTCTACACCACCTCAATCTTTTGAGGTTCTATACTAATAATACTTTATGAATTTAGATGCCCTAGAAAAGACATGACCAAAAACTTATAATGACCTTAATGGATCTTGAAAGGAGTCATGGTTATGTCCTCCTCTTGAATCTTTAGTTAATGGCACCCTGAACAAAGACCCACCATAGAAAAACACTTAACTCTTTGAAATTGGTCAAAAAGATTGCCAATCCTTAGTAGTGGATACCTGTTCTTAATTGTCACTTTATTTAGTGGGTGATAGTCTATGCAAAGTCATATCGAACATCATTTTTCTTCACAAATAGAATTGAAACACCTTATAGAGAGGCACTTGATCAAATATACCTTTGATCTATAAGATCCTATAGCTACAACTTGAACGCTTTTAACTCTGCTAGCGCCATCCTATAAGGTGGTATAAGATAGGTTGAGTTCCTGGTACAAGGTCAATTTCAAATTCAGTCTTCCTATCTGGTGGCAATCTAGGCAATTCATCCAAAAACACATCTAGATACTTAAACACCACTAGAATAGATTTCAGCTTAGGTGTAGACTTTTCCATATTTTTCACCATAGTCAAGAATGCTTAACATCCCTTCCGCACCATTCTTTTCATTTCCATTGTTGAAATTAAACCAATCTTTATGTCACTTAGATCCCTTTGGAAAATAAAAGTAGGCTCATTTAGGAAATAGAACTTAATTATCTTTTTCATGACAATTCAAAAGGATATAATGAGTTGCTAACCTATCCATTCCTAAAATCACATCAAAGTCCTTTATTGGCATGATCACTAGATCTGCCACCATGATCTTTCCCAAAACATCTATCTTACCTTCCCTGACTACTTCAATTACTTAAAGGCAATCTCCTATCAAAGTTTCCATGTACAAATTGTCATATAAAGGTCCAATATTCATATTTTTATATTTGATATAAAAGAATAAACAACGCTGAAAAAGATAGCAAGTTGGGAGTTAAAAGATATCATACCTGCTACTACCACATTGGATGCCTAAGTACCTTGCTTAGTTAGTGCAAAAACTCTGGTAGTTCTTTGTCCCTAGGAAGTCTGCCCTCTACCTGATGATCCCTATCCTCTCCCAATACCATCTATTAGCGATCATGTTATTCTTACAAATATGGTGGGCAAGTGATCTTCTGAGTGGCTCCTTCTGCATTTAGTGTTAGGCATGTATTTGCCTTATGGCCTATGTGACCATACTTGAAACATGCTCTTGTACTCCATATGTAAATTCCTGAGTGAAATTTGTAATAATGGTGCATGCTAGATAATTCCTTATTAAGGTCTCTACCTGAGGCATGGTAGCATTTTGTGATCTCTTACCTTCCCTATGTCCAACTTCTTGTGGCTTGGATCCTATTGACTTGGAGTTTCTGTGGCCTTGACCGTTGCTCCCTCTAATTAGGATTTTGTTATTCCCACTGGACTGTTAGTAATAGTTATGCCCTTCAAACTTCCTCCTCTTTCACTTTCTATCCCTTGTGCGTATTTTGATTGCTTTTTATTCCTTCTTCTTTAGCTCCAGGTCCAAAGCCCTATTAATGGCATCCATCATCATAGTCTTTTCATCAACCATGATGGCTGATAAGAGTTTGCTAGGCCTCAAACAAAATGATCTACTCTTAACCTTGGGTTTGGAATCATGCTTCGTGCATAATGGGATAGTCTATTAAACTGTGACGTTTAGTCAATTACCATCATTCCTGAAAGCATTTTTAAATCCAAAAACTCCTAGAGTGTCATATCTGTTATACTCTTTGGTAAGAACTGTTGCAAAAATGCCTCTTAATAGTCATCCTAAGCCTTAAGGTAGCCTTCTGGCTCTTGTTTGTTACACCAAACCTTATGCCAATGTAATATTGTTCCTTCCAGCACAAATTTAATATGCTTAATACATGGGAGACAAGCTATCACTTCCAAGATCTTCTTCATCTATTCCAAGAACTCTTACTGATCCTAGGTCTAATAATCACCCTAAAATGTCCTAGGCATTAAGTGAAGGAAATCTATGATGTGGATGTTTTTAGTTAATGGATGAAATGGTGGTGCTACAACTTCCTCTTCCTAATGTATTTGTTTATTTTGTTCCTCTCTTTGAGCCATAGTGTGAAAAAAACATCCATGGTTCATTGCAATCAATCCATCTTGTTTGCAAGCAAGTAAATTTGTACAATTGTGTCATTCCCACAATTTACTCTCCACCTATTTAGCTATTGATTCAGAGGCAAATTTGATTCTTGATCTGCATTTTCATTTGGTTCTCTATTTTTCCTAAAGTGTGTTCTAGCTGCCACTTCATCCTAATGTTATAAGAGAAACAACACTTGGGTCAATTATAGGAAGATCATTTCTATGTTTTGGACAAATATGTAATGATCATGGACAAGTAAATCCTAGAAAATGATCATTACTCCTAAGCATGCTTACCATTCCTCGACCAAACTCATCCCTAAAGCTAACCAGATACAATCAAAGCTCTAATACCAACTTGCCACATCCCATTTCTAGAGAAATGTAATTGACATGAACCAAGTAGGGGTGACCCAGAAACCCATGGCTTTTAACTCATGCAAATAAATTCTTGTTTAATGTTTGAAATAAAAATCAATAGTAATGTTTGCACTTTAATTCAAAAGAGTAACTAAAGAAAACATATGTAGTGGAAACATAAATAGTTGGAACAATAAAACTATTTTGATATAAATTCATGACTCTTTAAATAACAAGATCATTCTAGCTGACTGCTAGTTTTCTACTCTGAATAATCTATATATTATGCATGTTTCCTACCTCTTTAAGTACAAAGGGGTACTGCCTGATCATGATTAGAAAATGTAAGCAAATGAGTGGTGGGCACAAACCATAATACTTAGTGAAGTGATGGTTTGTACCTTCCCTTGGGTTCAAATTTTTTTTTGCCACTAAATTTATCTATAACTTATACATATGCATATATAATGATAATCATAAACAAAACATTTAAATCATATCTTCATCTGGTTTTGAAAATCATGCATAAAAATAAAATCATACCATACACATAACATGTTAAGCAGGGATTCTGGTGTTCCCATGCAAAACAATTCATATAAATTATAATAACAGAATGGATCAATGGTAGGAGTGATGTTTGCTTAAGTTAAACTTATCAATTATTTATCAATTCACATCCTGCTGCATGGATAACCATATGTCCTATAACCCCCTATCATACGGGAGACCATTTTTCCCATAACCGTTTGTTGTATGGGACATCATATGTCCCATAACCCCTATCATATAGGAAACCACATATACATCTCCTAGTTCACATAGGTTCTCCAATGCCAACTCATTTGTGCCAGTTAGCAAACACATCCATCATTTACAATTTCTTAAATCTCACTATGCCTATCTTACCCATTCTTTCCTTGTAAAAATTAAACACTTAATTAATTATTAATTAATTAAGGTCTAAATCTATAAATCACTACAACAGAAAAGACCTTTCCCAGCGTTTGTTTTGACCTTTACCAGCATTTGTAAACGCTGGTAAAGGTCCCAACCAGCGTT
>JANHAO010018498.1:0-13575 GCA_026873985.1 Saraca asoca
ATATATTACTTTTATTTTGAGATTGAGGTCAAATTGATATAATTAAGATATTTAAAATAAGAATATAATTACTTAAAATTTAATTAACTATATTTAATTGCATCACATATTTATTATTTATTTATTTACTTACTTATTTTTTATTTATATTAAATTAATAGACGTAGGTTAAATATATAATGATATATGAGTTTTTTTATTCCCTTTTAGCTTTGCGAAAAAAGAGCAAATATTAAAAATAGTATAATATTATAAAAAAATATTGATACAAAAAAAGGGCTTGAGTTTTTTTTTATGGATTATCTTTTCAAATAATTTGGTATTTATATAGATTAATTGGGAGTGAGTTGTTAATTAATTAAAATAAAAAGGATAAATTTGAAAAAAATAATTGAAAGCTCTATTTTAATAAGTTAAACGTTACTTAGAGTAACTTCTTAAAAGAGAGTTTTTTTTTCAAAAAGTTAGTATACCAAACACCTTTAAAATAGGAAAAAAGAGCTGTTTGACCAAGTTAAGAAGTTAAAAATTAACTTTTTTGGTACGCCAAACACACACAAAATCAATTTTAAGATTCATAAATTGATTAGTCATTTTTTCTAATTGGCTATTAAAAAAACATTTATTTCTTGCAATTTTAAGCCGTTGAAGAATGGAAAAAGTTGTGGGAAACAATAAGAAAAATTAAGCTAGGACTTTCTTCCAATTTTTTAATTTTTTATATTAGAATTGATAGATGGAGTTAATAGGAAGATGATCAGCAAAAGGATACAATACTCACCTAATATGGAACAAAAAAGAGCAATCTGTGAATTGGTTATGTTGGCTTAGGTTATCCTAGCTACACATATTCCTTGAGTTTGATGTTAAAAAACTATTTTAATTAAATTATTCACATTATTATTTGATATTATATTTCATTGCTTATTTTAATTTGTTTTGCAGGTTTCAAAGTATATTTGTAATTCAAGAGATCAACATTAGAATTAGGAATTATTTTATCTTTATAGGATCTTTTGTAAATGAATTTCAAAAGAAGTTTAATTCAAACAAATATTTTCAAAATGAGGTAGAAATACCACTTAAAAAAAGTATAGATTTTATAAAAACTATTTTACATATTACGAATCTATTCATTAGTCGATTCGTGTTTGAAAATCTATATGAATCGATTCATGCAAAATAGTTTTCAAAATTTTTAAAATGGAAAGTTAGGATTTTTCTTTGAATCGATTTAATAAGTGGTTCACTAACTAAAAATCAGTTATTCTGTTACAGTTCATTATAACAGTTATAAAACCCCAACTTCTTTCAGTTTCTTCAACATTTTTACATGATTTCCTTTCTACTTCAAGTGTGAGATTCTCAAAGAAAATAACTAAACCAGATCTATCTACCTTACTAGATTTCTAGATTAAATTAAGTAATTTTGAATCAAACATCTATTGAAATTCATCTTAGCTGATTGAGAATTATTTCTCAATTCTTCCTCTGGTATTGTATTTTTTACTTTACCCTATTCTTTTGTTTTCTTATATTTTCTTTAAGGTTTCTAAGTTGATAGAAATCTTGTATAGGCTAGCAAGCCTATTATAATTCTTGTGTTTGTTTTAGCTTTAGGAGAGCCTAATTAAATTCTTCTAGGTTAATAAGATTCTTATAATTCTTGTATTGTAAACTGGCATTTTAGGAGCCTCATTAAATCCTAATATTTTTGATTAATTAAAGTGGCAATCTGATTGAAGATTATCTAGTGGAGTAGACTTGAATTGGAGTTTCAATTCAAGTTGAACTACTTTAAAAACTTGTGTCTTAATCTTTACTTTTTTGCTCCTACATTCATAATCTTGCTACACAATCTATTTCATTGCACAATTGTTAATTTTGCTATTTGCATATTCACCAATTAATATTTTCCTATGCAACTTGATTAAAAAGAATAAATCGCAATTTCTGTTAAGATTAAAAAGAAGAATCTATTGCATACAAAGGAGTATACAAATTCCCCTAAAGGAATAAAGGCAAGGTCCAATTTTTGCAATTTATCTTTTCTAATCTCAAGACTTATCAGGTTAAATGGCTGAAACTTTCTAATAATCAAGATGTATGGACATGAGAGAGGGTAAATTGTTTAGGATGAAGAGTCATGATTATCATGTATTCATGGAATGATTGATGCCAATTGCCTTCAGTGCTTTATCGGATACCATTTTGAATGTAATAACTGAGTTAAGTCTATTCTTCAAAGATTTATGTTCAAACTCATCATGAGAGGATCACTTGTTGCAAATATAGTGAAACATCTATATCACTATATGCAAATTAGAGCAAATCTTTCCACTAGCCTTCCTTTGATTCAATGGAACACCTTCCAATAAATTATCATATGAAGCCCTGGTTGGTGGCCCCATTCAATACAGTAGGATTTATCCTTTTGGGAGGTAAACACAAACGACATCATAAATGCTTACATATTTCCCAAAATGTGAAAAGTATCCAATACTTAGTAATATTTCTCATGTTTTCCCTTCTTTGTAATCTAGGTTCCTACACACATTAAAAAAGAAAGTAAAGAATAAAGCTCAAGTAAAAGGTTCTTTATGTAAAGCTTACCTCAATAATGAGACTTCTCATTCTGTTCACTCTACTTTGAATTGCATGCTCGCTCTAAGAAGACAAAAGTTCCTTGGAATGATGGCAAAGGCGTAGTTGATGAAAATCATGATGCTTGTTCTATCATTGACTATCTTGGGCTTGCTGCTAGAGAGTCTAAATCATTGTACTTGTTTGATCAAGAGTATTATATGGTTCAAATATATGATTGTTAAATTATGATGAAGTACAACCCTATCTGAAGTAAATTCTCTATCCGCTGAATAAAACTATTTATCAATCTCACATAGAAATGATATCACTTTAATTGTGGTCAAATTGTAGCATGTTCATCGATAACTTGCATCACTCGTCACTATATATTAGTGATGTCGATTTGAATAATCAAAATGATAATGAATTTTTCCAATTGGTTCCGAGGCTATATAAGTATACCCGTGTTTTCCCATGTATTGAAAATTCCTGTGAATTTTCTAATCTCATGTTTTTTCTAAGTAAGTGCTTGATTCAAGTAACATGGTAATTGATGTAATTAGATGCATAAGTTAAGGACCCAATAGAAATGTCTAATCATAGCTTATTTATTTTATGAATGGTTATAAATTTCACATTAAGGGATGGAGTTTTCATAAGTCCACTTCCAATTTTGATGTGTGCATGAGGGTTTCAAATAATACCTAATTAAAAAATGATTACTATGGAAAACTTCAAGAAGTCCTAGAATTAGAGTACAATTGATTTTCAATAAGAATGGTATTTTTTTTCAATTGTGAATGTTTTGATCAAAAGCTTGATAGGGGTATCGGAATCCATCCTCAATACTAAATTGAAGAAGTACATACCACTCGTAAGTATAGTAAATATGGCCCCTTCATTTTGGCACAACAAGTAACTCAAGTACATTATGCACCATATCCGTGTGGATCAAGAAATCGATCAAATTGGTTGGTGGTCATCAAGACTAAAACATGTTCCCAAGTCAATGCTCCCACTGTAGTGGCTATAAATAATGCATTCCAATATGATGAAAATAGTAATACATCACCATTTGTGGTTAAAGATGACAACATACATTCACCAAACAATGAGAGAGGTGATAATGAAGAAGTACAATGGTTATTTAAAGTGGCATTGGATGAGAATAGATGGTGTGTTAGAAAGATGAAGAGGTTAAGGAAGACAAAGATGAGGAAGAAAATGATGAAAATGAGAAGGATGGATGCACAGAAGAAAACTCTGAAGATTAGCTTAGTAGTGTGTAGGTGACACTATATAATGAATCTGATCTTAAATTGATTTAATAGATTTTATTTGATATTAATTATTTTGGATTTTAGATTAGTTTGATTTTATTTTTGGTTGATTGGCTTGATTTTATATTGGTTAGATTATACTGAACATATCATGAATTCTTTTGAAATAGCCTCATCTTTCTTTAAGCCATTTTATGTGGATTATAATAAATGGCAATTTCACTATCAAAGCACTCCAATGATCAATGTCATTATCACAACATTTTCATCCCTATATACATGTTTTGGTGTGAAACATGCTTTAACTTTTCAAGTTCATGAATTTCCTATAAACCTATATTTTTCCAAGCCCTAGTTTCTATTCTATTAATGCCTATGACTTTCAAGAGTTGCATGATGCTAATGAGTTAGAGAAGAGGAAAAGGAAGATTGATAATATTTGCAATGAGAAATTGGCCATAAACTATGTTGTTTACAATTGCCTCATATTGCCAAGTTTAGTTAGCTATTGTATACTTGCATGGAAGGGTGCAAGATCGACTCCTGTAAGTTTCTATTGCCTTAAATTGGGTGAAAGACCCTTAGGATTAGTATCAATGGATGTGTTTGGTTAATTAAAGCCTGCAACACAAGATTTCGTTTTAGGATCTACTTAATCAAATATTTCCTATGATATTGATGCCAAGATTTTTTCACCTGATTTAAAGCTATAAAAACTAGAAGCACAGCCCTTGCAACTTTCTACACAAACATATAATAGCTAATTGAATCTTCCAATGTGGGATAATCGTAAACAATATGGTATAAGACCAGTGTCTTATTGTAAATGTCATCAATTTTTTCCTTGTCCTCCAGATCTTTAGCATCATACAACCTTATGAAAAATTCATGAATTTGAAAAGTTAAAGCATATATCACATCAGAACATGGATATAGAAATGAAAATGTTGTAATGATGTGTCACCTCCACTTGCAAACACTAATGTAGATTGGTTAATGGAAGACCACACCGAAGAGTTTGTAGTGTTTGTTGTCATAGCGATCGCACATTAAATACACATAAGAAAACTCAAAAGATTAGATTAGTAGTGGTTGGGTAACTCTATATATTGAATTTGATCTTAGATTAATGTAATTGATTTTATTTGATAATAATTATGTTGGATTTTAAATTGGTTTGATTTTATATTTGGTTGAGCGGCTTGATTTTAGATTAGTAGTGAATTGTTTTGATTGATTTTATTTGATATTAATTATGTTGGATTTTATTGACACCATGTAATGATTTTATTTGATAATATTTCATATTAAGTTTTCTTGATTTTATACATATGAAATAATATTTCATATTAGTAGTTTGCTTTAATTTTATTTAATTAACCCCTTGGGTTGGCCCAATTGGTAAGGTCTATTATCTTCAATCACCTATGTCTTGGGTTTGAATTCCATGCTAGTAATCTCACTAGATTGGATAATCTATTAGTATCACTATAAGCCCTCAAAAAGACTAGTGGCATGCCCTAACCTTAGAGTGGAACAACTTGTCCTACTTTTAAACTTTTTGCCTAAAAAAAAGAAATAATTTAAGTGAGATATGTGTTGTCTAAAATAAGTTAACCATAAATACAGTCCCCTAATTCACTAGTTAGGGATGGAAGAGCCCAAAATTTTTCGGCTAGTGATGGTCTAAATAAAATTATATTTTTGTCAATTCATATCTAACACTTAGTTATAGATTATATTGGTTCGTTAAAACAAGAATTATTTATAGCATGATCTGTCAATATCACTGGAGGCCCTCAAAAAGGCAAGTGGCATGCCCTAACCTTCGAGTGGAACAACTTATTATACTCTTAAACTTTTTGTGTAAAAAGAAGAAATAATTTAAGTAGGTGAGATGCATGTTAACTAAAATAAGTGAAACATAAATAGGTCCCCTAATTCACCAATTAGGGACGAAAGGGCCTAAAATTTTCCAATTAGTGATGGTTTAAATAAAATTACTTTTTTTTTCTATTCATATCTAGCATTTAGTGACGGATTATATTGGTTCATTAAAACAAAAATTATTTATAGTAATTAATTATTTCCATCATTATAAATAGGGGGTCATTTTTTATATAACATTTTTTCCCATCTTTTTCAACATTTTACAATGGATTTTAGTGACAAATGTCAAAAATCCATCCTAATAATTTGCTAGTGTTATTTTTAATGCTAGAAGTGTTTTCATCACTAATTTTTATAGTGACAGGTTTTCTTACATTTAGTGAAGTTCAATTTTCTTGTAGTGTTAGTAAAGATTTAAGTTGATTCAATAGAAAAATAGAGGCCTTCGACAAAAAATAATCTTATAAAATCCATAAACTTAATTCATATAAACAAGGGACATTAGTAAAAAAATTTCAAATTAAAAAGAAAGGATTGGAATTTTAATTTCTTACCAATTTTGTGAAATCATCCCTCACTAATCAATAAACACTTGATTTATTGAAAAATTATAATTAGTGAGCTTAAAGAGAATAAAGTATTTATTTTATTAATATATATATATATATATATATTAGATTAAACGTCTAACCTCTCTTAACATATCTTTGTATGGTATTTTTAATTTAGTATTATGTACTTGCTCTAATATTAAAATAGTAGGGCTTAATTATGGCTAAAAACATATTAGTGTTTACACATATGATATTAATTTATAATATTTTTAACTTGATGATGAATATCATTATATTTCTTTTGTGAGAAATAGTGTAAGAAAAAATATGAGTACAAATTGCATTTTCAAAACTAAAAGTCTGCAAGAACTGAATTACTACAAAAAAGTTTGCAAAACTAATTAATTCATTCCAAATTTTGATTTTCTCCTTTTATTCAAATAATATTGAAATTTGATAGGTTAAAATCTAGGAAAGTATTGAACATTATATATATATATATAACTCATTAATTTCAATATTTTATTTCATTATGTTAATTTTTTGAAGGTAATATATCATTATGTGTTTTCTATACTTCTTTATATTGATTTCGTATACTTTTATATTCTCTCTCTATATATATATATATATATATATGCTATCTTATCGTTGAATTAAAAAATAAATTTAAAAAATTTATAATTTCACCCAAAAAAAAATTCAAAACTACACAATTATATTTGTATTTCGATCTTAGGACCTTTGGATTATGGGTCTACCATGCTTCCACTACGATAATTATTTTTTTTTCAAAGTTTTATTAGCATGTTATAAATATCATAAATAGTTTCAATATTTTTTACAATTTATATTTTCATAAAATGTAATTTGTTGATAAAATCATCTAAATAGTACAACAATGACAAGAAGAAATTCTATTCTCAAGCTAAATTTTAAAAAATTGAAATATCAACTAACAATTGTCAAAAGGAGGTTTTTATTGTGCTTCAGGTGAATTTTGAAGCATTTAATGCTATAAGTGTTTATGTCTAATAAAATAATGATACCTATATAATTTCCAGGTTATTATAAGTTATTATTACTCAATAATTCAATCTTTAATATTTTTAAAATTACAAAATTGACATGTTATTTTTTTAAAAAAAAAAAGAAAAGAAAAAGAGTTGTAACCATAGTCTACATTATCCCAAATTTTTAATTGTATCTGTTACCTTTTAACTCCATTTCATATGAAATGTTGTAACCACCATCCCACAAACCTACCAATATAAAAATATAAAAAGACTATATGTTAGAAAAAAAATATAAAGATGGAGTAACAACAAAAAAAAAATGATAGAGAAAAAGCAAAAAGGAAATAGTGAGTTGAAAGATGGAGAAAGAAGAAAACAATTGAGTCGTGTATTACACTTTTCTAATGACTTTTATGTCTCCAAGATAAAAAAAAAACCTCAAAACTATCCAATGTGAAATAGTAAAAATATTTTAGTAGAAAACTCTATTTATAATTATTGAACAAATGTGAATTCTCACAATATAACTATTAAAAATAATCATACCTTTTCAGAATTTTAAGTTTTGAAACAATAATAAAAGAAAATCATTTGTTCACTAATATAAATCTAAGAGTCCATCTTTGACGCTTAATATATGTAAGATTAGTATGGGAAGTCCACAAGTAAACCTATTTAAGGTTCTTATTTATATACCCTTTAAAACTAACTTTTTTAAGCAATATAGGATTGAAAAAAATCACCAACATTTATAAACTACCAAAAAACCCCCCATTAGTTTGGAATATTGGTATTTATACTTAACTTTTCACACAAACAAATATTATACATACAAGAATATATTTCTTGATTTGAACCTTCAATTAGCATATATATCTTAGAGTTCTAACGAAGTTGATGGTGTCCACAAGTTGAGCCTCAACTCCTAATGTTAGAATTGAAAATATAACATCCATAATTCCTATTGATTTCAGTCAGAGGTTTATAATTGTTTTAGCACTATTATGGCTATGTATTTATCTTGTTCTTTATACACATTTACAATAGATACCCCAATTCTCTCATTAAAGTGATACCATTTTTATGCTTATAAATGTGGAGTTTCATTTATGTCTCTATTGCTTTAGACATTTAATCAATAAATCAATTGAGAGTTCAAAACTCACACAACTATTTTATATGCAATGGACAATACTAGTCAATTTCAAACATGTGGAACAGGTTTAGTAGTGCTAGTGACACTATCATTAATTTGTTATTACCCATTAAATTTTATAATTAGAGGTTACTACTTTAAAATTGGGTTCCTATTGTTAGTGTCTATCCTCAAGGGTAATACTTAAATTTATTACCCATTGATGTAAAGTATATACCTAATTAACATTTATATTTCCATCTGTAATACTTAAATTATACAATTTCAACTTTATAAATCTTTAAGATTATCAATATTTGAGACACTTATGTTCTTTTAGAAATTTGCAAACAAAAGAAGCTCTCATGTACTCATAACAAATACATGTACAATCATCAATGACATCAACTTGATTGATTTAAACAATTAATTGAAACAAAACTTTAACATTGTGTAAAATACTTATTAGGGGGATTCTTATTTCCAAGAGATAAACTTATGAAAAGCCTTTCCAATTTTAACAAACTAGTTTTTAATAATTTTCTACCCATTTTGTAAAATCAAATAATTTCTTAAAAAATGAGACAACTCCATGGATAACCCCACTATGCCATGCACTTTTATAATGAAGCAATTCCATGGATAACCCATATTATGCATATACACTTTTTATACCTAAGATAACATTGACCTTACCACAATCATATCTTAAAGGTAAGATGTTTCTTAACATCATTCACACAAAATAAATTTGTCCAAATAACTAATATGTATATACTTTACATACAAACATAATTAATTCCATGATACTTATTCACATATAGAATAAATAATTTTCATATCCAAAACTAGAGGATATCATTGTAAAATCAGATTTATCTTGTATTTAGTGCCTTAAAAAAATTATATAAAATATATCATGTTCACATATTTTCCTTTATAATATCAAGATTAACAAATTATATCAATGTTATTCTATCATATCTAATTTAACTATTTTTTAAATAGTATTTTTTCTAGATTTCATGTAAGACATAACATATCATGTGCCAACATGTAATTTATTTAATTCATTGTCACTAAATTAGATACAAAACTTCTTTATGAATACCTTAATTCATAATTTCATACTTTAGACAATTCAAAAGTTAAATGACAGTATGTAGTAACTTGCAACATATTGTTGATGGAAATATTTATCATCCTTCATGTGCATCCATCTTTCCAAGTTATCTAGACTGAGACTTGAAAAGTCATGTCAGAACTTAAAAAATCCTTATTTTCATTTTGTCAAAATGAAAGGAATTATAGTATTTTGAAATCAAGCAAACTCAGTATTTTAAAATAAGAATTTGGGAAATTGATACAACATGTTCATTGAAATGACTAAATTCCTAAATCTTCATGTCTTTCAAACATGAATAATTATATCCCTTGCACATAAATCATCATCTCTTTTAATCATGAATCATTGTGTTTCTTGCACACAAACTATCATGTTTCTTGTACACAAGGCATCATGACTATCAAATAAGAACCATCACATCTCTTGATCATGAACCATCATGTCTATTGAACATGACCATCATATATCTTAATCATGGACTATTATATCTTTTACACATAAATCATCATGCGTAATGTAAACCATTGTGTTTCTTAATTGTAGACCATCATGTCTCTTAAGTACAAACCATTATGTCTATTAAACATTAACTATCATATTTCTTATATATGAACCATCATGTTGCTTGCACATAAATTATCATGTCTATTAAACATAAACCATTGTGTTTCTTGATCATAAACTGTCATATCTCTTATGCATGAATTATCATGTCTGTTATACATGAACTATCATATCTTTTACATATGAACCATTATCTTTTGATCATAAACCATTATGTCAGTTACATACGAATGATAATGTCTAAATATCATGAACCATCATATCTCTTAATTATGAACTAGCATGTCTGTTGATGTGAATAAACATATCTTTTCATTCTATATAACTATCCAATAATTAATATGAGTGTCTTGATCTTTCAATCTAAAGATTTAGACTCACACATACTAATTTAAGTGATTGTAATCATAGAATCAAACTTATCAAGAAATTATCAATAAAAAAAATTAGATTGGACTTCCTTTCGAAGTTTAATAGATCACTTTCATTGATAAAGGAAAATATTAGGATATATTGATGCTTTAACAGTCCCCACCTTTGTGAATTTTTTTAAAGTATGTTTTTTAAAATAAAACTTTAAAGAGTAAAAGTAATAATATAATTATAAACCAAAAAGAACACAATTTTAAAAGATGAGGATTTCATCTTTCTTTACTTTAGTTTTGGATTGATCATATTGTATCATTGTTTCCTTGTGTTATAAATGGTCCAATTATTAAGTCATCCTCTTTGATATTGACATCTGTTTATTTGTCATGTTTCTCATTGCACACAACTCTTTAAAATCTTTCTTGATCATGAATCAAATTGTCTAAACTCCATCTTCTTCAAACATGTGCTTCAAAGGTTATTGCAATAAAAGCCTTTAGATTGTCAAAAAAGATATGGAGATGGAGTAATAAAAAATAATAATGATGAGAGAATGAGCAAGAAGGAAATAATGGGTTAAAAGATGGAGGAAGGAGGAAACAATTTTGAGGCTTGTATTACACTTTCCTAGAAAAAAAATATAGAGATTGAGTAACCAAAAAATAATGATAAGAGAAAGAACAAGAAGGAAATAGTTTTGAGATGTGTAGTACACTTTTTTAAAGGGTTTTGTGCCTCTAGAATACAACAAAATTCAAAACTCTCCAATTTAAAGTAGTAAAAATAGTTTAGCAAAAAGCCCTTTATAATTGTTGAATAAACATGATTTCTCATGAGATAATTGTTAGAAATAATCATGCCTTTTTAGAATTTTAAATTCTAAAACAATAATAAAAGAAAATCATTTGTAAGACTCCATCTTTGACTCTTAATGTATATAAGATTCTAAGGAAAACTCTACAAGCAAACCTACTTAGAACTTTTATTTATATACCTTTTAAAATTAACTTTTTTAGATAATGTAGGACTTGAAAAGTTACCAACATTCATAAACTACCAACACTATATATATATATATATATATATATATATATTGGTGAAAAACCATGAAATTTAAGCAACTGTGATAAATTAATGTTTTAGTACATTCTAATGGGATCATTAAAAAAAAAGACCTTGATATTGTAGATCATGAATGAAAATAGGATTCATGAGACATTTGAAGGTGATAAGTTTTTTTTAATTGTTCTTTAAGGTAGTTGTTGAGATTTTGAATATTTTTATTAGTAGATGAAATAAATTTTTGAGCTGCATCTTTTTTCTAGAAATTAAAATTTCATAGGTTGATTCCATCTATGTTTAAAATTTTAATCAATTTTATGGTTAACAATAAAATTTGAAAAAAATATAAGTAATTTATAGGTTAAATATATTGTCAATTAAAATTATTGAATGGCTAAGATTATTTCTTAAAGTTAACGTTTAATAAGATGTTGTCACATACCTTAAAGTATTGTATGCTTTAGTTTTAAGTTCTAGTACAATAAAATTACGCTTTTCAAAAAATAAATCTTAATAAGTTCATCTAATTATAAATCGACTTAAAATTTAATCTATCGCCATTTTAAAACATTTTAGAACTCAGTGAAGAAAATTCTTCCTTGCATTAAAAATGTAAAAGCATTTAAACATTTTTATTTTTATCATGGCAAAAGAGTTTAAAAGTTTGTTATAAAGTTTACTAAAGATGTGTTTAGATCGTGAAAACCTACGCATATCCTAATTTGTCCATTCTTCTTTCTAATTGGCACTATGTTTGACAACCAAGTGGAGTGCTTGATTGGCTTAATAAAGCCGAGGCACAACAATTTTTCTACTTCTAGCTTGATTTGCTTTCATACATCAAGATGGAATTGCCTTAAAGGTTGCTTAACCTGTCTCTACCATTTCACAGAGTGATGATGAGCGACCAACGTAGGACTTAGACTAGGCATTTCATGGTACTCCCATGCAAACATATCTTGGTATTCTTTCAACAATGTGATCAACTTTACATGTTTAACGCTGCATTCATTTTGGAAGGGTAAGGCTCGTCTCTGATTTCCAAATTGACCATTTCCAATTCTTCTTCAACAAGCTTAGGATGATCCAGCATAGTTGACGGAGCTTCTTCCAGATCTTCCTCACTCAATGGTTGCTCTTCTTCTAGATTTACTACTAGTTAAGGTCTGAAGAGCATATAAGGCATGGGCTTTTATCTTCCTCCCCATACCTCTTGTTCTATTAGAAGTTGTAAATTGTTTTCCTAGTGTCATCATTGATGCGAACGATAGTAAATGGTTCTTCTAAATTTCTTTCTTCCCTTGTCCCTTTCAACTGCTTGCTTGGAGGGTGATATGAAGCTTCCTTTTATGTTTCATCATTGATATCATTAGGGGCTACTTTCTCTTCAATCACGGTTCTGTCATGACCCGCCCAGGGGGCTTATGATTGGCGTAGAAGGTCACCCATAGGAAACCTCCTACAAGCCTAACTGTACAATTTGACCTTTTTATTACATATCTATTTTTACCGAAAATCTGGCAAAGTTTCCCTTATAAACTAAATGCATAGGCTCAAAGCCTGTTGATTGTGTGATGAGTTTTATCACTCAAATTATGCAAGTGCACGCAGTTAAATGTGTAATATAGAGTGAGTGAGTATTATCGCCATAGGGACTGAATTTTTTGCAACTCTAATGTAAAAATCCGATGGAGTAAATGATGATTTGTTGAGTTAACTAAAATTATTAACAGAGTAGTATGATAAGGCTGAACTATACTACTGAATAATGCAAGTAAAGAGGTACTGAATTCTCTAGAAGAGTGGATTAATATGTGAATTAGATAATTGAGATTGATTAATTCCTTTAACATGCAATTTCTACCTAGTTGTTATAATGACACTGCAGTAAATTTCCCTATAAACCAAATTTCATTTCAGCACATGTGAATTTCCCAATTCCAACATGTTTAGAACTCTTAAATTAGATCATACATATTCCTATGCTAATCCA
>JANHAO010018499.1:0-13575 GCA_026873985.1 Saraca asoca
TGGTGTTCTAGGTGGAGTGAGTTATGATACTATACCACACTCCTTTAGATAGTCATCAAATTCTTGACTTAAGTATTCTCCACCTCGATTTGATCAAAGTATTTTGATACTTTTATCAAGCTAGTTTTCTACTTCATTTTTGAACTCCTTGAACTTTTGAAAGGACTCAGATTTATGTCTCATAAGATACACATATCCATATTTACTGAAATTATCAGTAAATGTAATGAAGTATTGAAAGCCTCCTCTAGCTGATATACTCATAGGCCCATATACATCACTATGTATCAGTCCTAAGAGATTAGTTTGTGATACTATACCACACTCCTTTAGATAGTCATCAAATTCTTGACTTAAGTATTCTCCACCTCGGTCTAATCAAAGTATTTTGATACTTTTATTAAGCTGATTTTCTACTTCATTTTTGAACTCCTTGAACTTTTGAAAGGACTTAGATTTGTGTCTCATAAGATACACATATCCATATATACTAAAATCATCAGTAAATGTAATGAAGTATTGAAAACCTCTTCTAGCTGATATACTTATAGGCGCACATACATCACTATGTATCAGTCCTAAGAGATTAGTAGCCTTTTCACTATGTCCAATAAATTGGGTTTTTGTTATCTTGCCTAATAAACAAGACTCATATACCTCGTATGATTCAAAATCAAATGAGTCTAAGAGTCTATCTTTATGAAGCTTGGATATGCGCTTCTCATTTATATAGCCCAAGCGACAGTCCCAGAGATATGTTAGATTAAAATCATTTAATTTTAATCGCTTAGCATTTATGTTATAGACTGATGTATCAAGATCCAGAATATAAAGACCATTAAACATTTGTGCAGTGTAATAAAATATTTCATTAAAATAAACTGAAGTAGAAAATAATCATCCTATGATTAGCTTTTTGGGCATACACCAACAATCTCCCACTTACACTAGAGCCATGTGTGTAAAATATAAATTGGTTTATATGCTTCTTTGTATGACTTGTGGGGTTATGAGATGACATAATGCAATTTTGAAACAAAGTAAGCTAACATTTCTAAAATTGAATAGAAAGAGGCTAACATTTATGGAATGGTTTTCAAAATCATTCTAAAAAACATGTTCTAGAATTGTTCTGAAACATGCATGTGTGGTTATGGTACTCCTGCGTTTAATGTTTAAAAATCCTAAAAGTTCTAGGATGTCCTATGTTTAACGTCTAAGAATCCCTAAAAGTTCTGGGATGTCAGGTCTTTAACGTTTAAGAATCCTGTAGAGTTCTGGGATGTCCTGCATTTTACAATTAAAGATTCAAGAATGGTTCTTGATCTTGATTCTTGATCTTAAGTCTTGATTTGCAAGAAAAGGTTCCTTGCATCATGAGTTCAAGATCAAGAAAGTACCAACTCGGCACCAAGAGTTGGTGCATTGAGAGAAGGTAATTGAGTTTACCTTTCGGGGACTCTGCCCTTCTACCTCGCCTACTAACTAGCTAGCGGGACTGCCGTGCTAACTCTGCATAGGGTATAAATTTCATAATTGAATTTAATTTGTGTCTAAAAAATAGGGAATTTTATTCGAAATTATATCTTGCATTGTTTGCCAACATGTTGTTTGGGTATGATGCATAGTATGGCTCACTAGGATTGAGATACATTTTGTTGTAATTTTAAAAATACGGCCTGTGTGTTGTGCCTATTTTATATTCTCTAGTTTGTACATTATCTTCTCATCTTACTTCCCTCAAATGTAACTTGAGGTTTCTTTTATGAAATGTAAAATCAACATCATAAGAACAGGGAAGGCAATTGGGAGACTACAAGAGGATGACAAAGAGGAGACTTCAGGAAGTGGCTTTTAAATATCTTAGCATAGATAGTCCTCTCATTGGCTTGACAGGATATAGGTAGCTTGAGCCATACTATATCACATTTAATTTTAGCATTATATGATAATGCAAAACATCCAGTATGATGCATGAATAACATTTGATGTATGTAGTAGGATAGATGCACGAATAACATGCCAATAATGGTAAGATCTAAATCATTAGTCAGTAAATCCCTCAATCAAAATATTAAGTTAGTAATAACACGTGATACCTTCTAATAATTGGCACTCATCAAGGCCTCGATCGACATAGGGTAGGTTTGCCAAAGCAAAGTACCTCGTCTATCTTGGTGAGACATAATAGGATAATAGTGATATCTATTTACCAAAATTGGGTGTGACTTAACTAGGTATTCTCAATAGGATTGGAACCTAGAGGTATAGAGTTGGGCTTTAGCTCATAAGATGAACTAGAACAAGTGTTGCTCACCTAACTATCCAAGAGTTGCATAAGATGCAATTGGCAAGGAGTTGCCTACCTATGTAGTCTATTTTGGGGGATCAGCCAAAGCTGACTCAATATTAGATGAACTATAGATCTTGGCCCATTAGAAAATCACAATGATAACTTTCCGAATTAATAGTGAGGGCTATTAGTTTG
This sequence comes from Saraca asoca, assembly GCA_026873985.1. Taxonomy (NCBI): domain Eukaryota; kingdom Viridiplantae; phylum Streptophyta; class Magnoliopsida; order Fabales; family Fabaceae; genus Saraca; species Saraca asoca. Next base: position 2,489 of record JANHAO010018499.1, read on the forward strand.
AAAAAAATAGTGGGAGATACATTTAATAAAAGACCGTATTAAATGTTTAAATGTAATATTAACTTTGCATATTTCTATTATAGACATTAAATGGTAGACACCTTAAATAATCTATTATTACATTCAATCTTTGAGAAGGACAAGCTGACTGGGACAAATTTCCTGGACTGGTACAAGAATCTAAGGATAGTCCTCAAGCATGAGTGAAAGCTATATGTTCTAGAGGAACCTGTTCCTCCACCACCTGAAGTGGGTGCAACTCGTGTCGATGGAGATGCTTATAAAAAGCATTACGATGATGCTATGGATATTGCTTGCCTTATGTTGGCTACCATGGACTCTGAACTTCAGAAACAACATGAGAACATGAAAGCTTATGACATGCTTGAACATCTTAAGAAGTTATATCAAGGGCAGGCTCATCATGAAAGATTTGATATTTTCAAAGTATTGTTTCAGTGCAAACTGGCAGAAGAAAGCCCTATTGGACCTCATGTACTCAAAATGATTGGGTATGTTGAGAATCTTGAAAGATTGGATTTTCCACTGGGTCAAGAGTTGGCCACTGATGTAATTCTGCAATTGTTGCCAGAGAGTTACAATCAATTTGTCATGAATTATAACATGAATAAACTTGACAAATCACTACCAAAACTCCTAAGCATGTTGAAAATAGCTTAGCAAAACCCATAAAAGGCAAAAACCTCTACTATAGTGATGGTTCAAAAGGGTAAAAAGAAAGACAAAGGCAAGGGCAAAAACAAAAAGATTCCAAATCCAAAACTAAGCCCAAGCCTGCATCTAAAGCACTAAAACCATGCTCTGATACCACTGCTAGATTTCAATGCAACAAGCACAACAGAAAATTTAAAATTTTTTGAAACCCACCAAGGATCCAAGCGTAAAACATAAATCAGTTTAGTTAAGATAATACCTTATAATGTTGCATTTGATGCAGAATGCAGCAACACAGGTTTTGTCTCCTTATGGTGTTGCGTTTAATGCATAAAGTAGCAATGCAAATTTATGAACTTTTGTCTCCTATGATGCTATGGTTGGATGCAATGTTGTGATTTGATGTAAAAATCATCAACACAAATTGATGAATCTATGTCTCTTTGGTATCCACACATGAGAAAGATAAAACTCTAATCTACTAGATGGAATAGCCTCACACAGTGTGCCTCTACTAGGAAATGTCTCTCTCTATTTTCTGGGAGCTCTCAATCGATTTTCAAAACTTTTTTTTTCTTATTTTTCTTATTTTTTTGCCTCCTCACCAATCCCTTAATGCTATATTTATAACTCTAGGATTTCGTGAGAAAAGATATAGGCCTAGTCCAACTGAAAGTCCTAGTCCTAGCTTAACTGAGAGTCCTAGTCTAACAAAAAGTGTGGAAAGGCTTTTGGGCTTAAGTTATTGACTTAGTCTAACTAATATTAATAATTAAGCCCAATGTAATATAACCTTAATAAATCCCAAGAGAAATATAGTATTACTTTAATATTAAATAATATTATATTATAATATTATATTATAATATAATCCAATATTATAGTATATCATATTATATTATACTAGGCTATATTCCAAAGATCTCTTAATCTAATTAAGAATCTTAATTATATTACATTAATTCCAATTTTGTCTTACTCTTTATGTGTGACCCTGTAGGTTCTTATTACATTGGTAATGATACCAAAATTAATCTAATTTTAGTATCATGGACATTAAGTGGTATCTAGCAATATAAAGTTGCATTTGGGTTTGGTAGTATGCATGGTGACAATGAGACTAACTCCTCTGATGATGATGCTGGTAATAATGATGACATGCAAGGACAAACAATAGATAAAGTCACATCCAAGTTTTATAAGTTACTCAATGATGGAAATCAAGAACTCTATGAAGGGTGTACAAAGTACTCGAAACTGTCTTTTCTAATAAAATTATACCATATCAAGTGCTTGTGTGGCATGACAAATAAAGTCATGATAATGATCTTGGAATTAGTGAAGGACGTATTTTCACATGCCGAGATACCTAGTTCTTTGTACGAGGCTAAGAGAACCATCACCAAACTCGGTCTCAATTACATTAAGATACACACTTGTCCAAATGATCGCATGCTGTATTGGCGTGAGGATGAGAATAGGAAAACATGTAAGATGTCAGACATCCAGATGGAATAAGAAAAAGAAACAACCAGTAAAAGTATTATGCTATTTTCTACTAAAACAAAGGTTGTAAAGATTGTTTATGTCGAGTAAGACGACTAAGCATATGAGTTGGCATGTAACTAGGAATCGTAATGATAGTTGGATGAGGCATTCAAGAGACTTTGAAGCATGAAAGAAATTTGACGTAACTTACCTAGAATTTGCTTCAGATCCTTGAAATATTTGAGTAGGTCTAGCTACTGATGGATTCAACCCTTTTGGAACCATGCCTACTAATTACAACATTTGGCCTGTAATTTTGATACCATACAATTTACCACCATGGATGTGTATGAAGCCAACTTCTTTCATTCTTTCAATGATCATTTTAGGTAAATGAATGCTAGGAAATGACATTGACATCTACTTGCAACCTCTTATAAAAGAGTTGAAGGAGTTATAGATGGAGGGTGTGGACACCTACGATGTCTTAATGCATAAGATGTTCAAAATGTAGATAGCACTGATGTGGTTGATAAGTGATTTTCCAGGGCTTGGTACCCTGTTTGGGTGGAATACACACACTGGATTAGCCTACCTAACTTATAACTTTGATGCAGTTCCAATGTATTTGCCTCATAGTAGAAAATGGTATTTTTAGGGGCATCGGCATTTTCTTGGAACAAATCATAAGTTTCAATTAATGAGGCTTTGATTTGATGGGAGTCAAGATTAGAAATTCTTCGAAAGTACTGTCAGGCATAGAAATCTCCAGACAAGTAAAAAACATCAATATTACATTTGGGAAGCTAGTACAAGGGGATGCTAAAGGGAAGCGAGCTCATGGAAATAATAATGAGGTTGACATGCAACAATGGAAGAAGAAGTCTATATTCTTCCAACCTCCATATTGGGAGACTAATATATTGCGTCATAATCTTGATGTCATGCACATCGAGAAAAATGTGTGTGACAATCTCATCTATACATTATTGAATGAGACCAGGAGGACAAATAACCATTTTAATGCCCATAAAGTCCTTAAGGCAATGGGTGTAAGCAGGGACTTGACGCTTGATGATAAAGGAAATACTAGCCAGCTCTTTTTATAATGACAAACACAATGAAAGATGCATTCTTAAGAGGATTCAAAAATATGAAAATGCCCGATGGATATTCAAGCAACATTTCTAGGTGTATCGACATAAAACAACGTAAGTTGCTTAGGATAAAAAGTCATGATTGTCATGTACTTATAGAGTAATTACTTCCTCTTGCAATACTTAATGTGTTGCCAAATCAATTGACTGCAGTGTTGGTTAAGCGTAGCTTATTTTTCAAATAAATATGTAGTAAAACCTTCAACCTCGCTAACCTCATGAATGTCCAGCATCGAATAATTCTTACACTTTGTCATTTGGAGATATTGTTCTCCCCGTCATTCTTTACCGTTATAGTCCATTTACGCGTTCATCTAGTTGATGAACTTCATTTGGGAGGTCCAATACAATATCGATAAATGTACCCTTTTGAAAGGTAATTATTGATTTCGTCCATTTAATTATAACCTAGGCATGAACATGTTTTCTTTGCTAATGACATCTTCCTTTTTGTAGATATTTGGGACATATAAAGTCTTACGTTTGTAATAAGGCTCAACCAAAAAGTTCCATTGCTGAAGGGTATATATTCAAAGAGTGTCTCATATTCTATTTAAGATATTTGTAGGGAATTGAGACAAGGTTCAATTGACCAAGATGAGTGAATGATGAACCGATCGGTATTCAATGTGATAACCTAAACCCAAATATCTTTCCTAATATAGGTAGACCGGTGGGTGGCAGCTCCAATTTCATACTGACATATATGGAGATGAGACAAGCACATTGATGTTCTATTTAATTGCAAAGAGGTTTATCTATTTATGGAATAAGTATTCATATAAACGTCCATATTAAACTATATATCTTTCATCATATATATATTTATGGAGCAAGTATTCACATATATATATATGTCATTCCTTATAGAGAATTTAAGCTGTATGTTAAGAGAAAAATAAGAAGCCAAACACATTCCTCTACTGAGCTGCAGAAGATAGTCAGCAAGGATTTTGCTGATTGATTCTCTAGACGGGTGAGAATTAAAAGATATTTAATTTAGAATTCAATTTTGTAGGTGTAACTTAGGAAACTAATTTTCTTTCTATAGGTTTTCATGGATGATATGGTTGGCATTGTGTCAAACGATCTAAAGCAATTGGCCTAAGGACCTCTGCCAAATGCTAAAAGGTTCTCAACCTTTAATGTTAATGGATAGAAGTTTCAGATAGTGAATCAAGAAAATGGATTGAAAAGCCAAAATTCTAGAGTTTTTATGACTTCGACAACCAATTGTGTGTCTAGCTACCAAGATGTCAATAGATAGGAAGCTATTCTTCCATATTATGGGAAGCTAGTAGATATTATCAAGCTCAATTACTATGAAAGATATATCACCCTCTTTAAATGTATGTGGACTGACACCACTAATAATAGAGGTTTCAGAAAGGATGCTTGGGGCTTTCAAATAGTAAATTTTAATAGATTTATTCACACCGGTGAACAAGAAGAGCATGAGCCTTTCATATATGCATCACAAGCTTAGATGGTTTATTTTGTAGAGAATCATATCTCTCTAGAGTGGAATATTGTTGTTCATCTTAGGCCAAAAGATGTATATGACATGGATGAATTTGAGGATGATGATATGTGCAAGCATAGACTGTTTACTGAACAAGAGCTGAGCAATTTTTTAGAGTATGATGACGGGAATATTCAGTTGGCAAGGGAAGAGGAAGATGATCATATGAAAAGCCTTAATCTAGTACCCATTGTCGAGGAAGATGAGGATGTGTCAGAATAGCCTTCCTTCGAAATACCTTTTTTTTTGTATGGTTTTCCTCAACGTTGAAATACTTCAATTCATAATTTGTAAGTTGTCATTAATAATGATTTGAGAATTTAAATGTATATTTGTATTATTTGTGGTTTCTCTGGATGTGACTAAAATTGGTTTATGATTCTTGTATAATGTGCTAATATATATTGTTTTACAATATGTTTTGTAGAAATGCCTAAGTTGAGACATCCTAGAGTTTAGGGCATATAGGGAGTATCCAGTACCCATCCATCTTTTCCATAGCCCACCCACTTTGCACGACCCACTCAGTCTCAGCTCATTTAGCTCACTCAACCTACACATTCCATATGACCCACACAATCCTAACATTCATAGGCCACAAAGCCCACCCACTCTACATAACCCACTCAATCTTAACCCATTTAGCCCACTCAGCCCACATGACCCATATAGTCCTAGCATTCATAGCCCACCCATCTCACTAGACCCACATAGTCTCCACATGCACAGCCTGTACAGCTCACCCTGCCCACCCAAGACTTAGAGCTTGTTGTTCATGCAAGTGACGAGATGAATGATGAGCTGTATGGTGCTCATTCTAGTGATGAGATAAATGATAGGCAAACTGAAGCTTCTGGTGCTAGGAAGAGTAGACCCAGAGGTGGATGGCATTGCAACGTGATAGGTAATAATAATATATCATTTTCTTATATGTTTGAGTTAATATTATACTAATATTTTATACTTTTTTCAATAGATAATGATAGTGTGGTCAAGGTCAAGAAGCTCTAAGTCGATCAAGTTTAGAGCTTGAACGAAGAAAAAGTCTTAATACGGATGAATAATCTTGGTTGGCCCATAGGAGAGGAAGGAGGAATTTTTTTATGTGCAATGGGTCATCTAGTCAGGACCAAATACGCCATAGACTATGAGGCCTAGCCAGACATACCAGACTCAATTAAAGATGATATCTTCAACAGATTGATGATGGTATGTAATATAATTCATATTTCATTCTAATACAAATGGCTTTTTTTTTGTCACAATCATATTTTCAATTTGAAAATGATCAAATGACCAAGTGGCTTGCCAATCAATAGATTGGAAAGCGGTTGAAGGATTTCAAAGGAGCCTTATACAACAAATATTATGAACCTAGCCTATCATTGGAGCAAAATATTGAACAAAATTGCCCCATAGGCGTTTCAAGTGAACAATGGCGAGGTTTGGCCCTCATTCAAGATAAATAAAAACACAAGATTAGTAGTTTATTCAATTCTAGTATGCAAAAATAATTGAATTTAATTATGCCTGTACCAATGGCTGAATGAGTAATTGAGTTTTTTCATGCAAGAAATGTGCAGGCAAAATGCACGAAATGGAAGCAAACAGACCATTCCTCACACTGCATAGTCAAAATCATTTGCATAAAAAAAAAGATGAAATGGTAGCATAACCATCTTATTTAAGTAAATAGAATTAAGATTTACTTATGAAATAACTCTTTTTTGCTTGTTTAAATGATAGGAGAGAGAAAAACAAAGTTTCATTGGACGAGTAGAGTTGTGGGACACTGTCCATGGGAGAGATGATGGCTCCTACGTGAATGACAAGGCTAAGAGTATAAGGGTGAGGGTTCGTTGCAAACTTTATTACTTTTGAAATAGTAATTAATTAATATTGATACCTATGTTTTGTTGTTTACTTAGAAAAAATTATAAGAAGCCTCGACCAAGCAGACTAAACACAATTGTCAATAATCTCCCCAGATGATGTTTTTAGGCAAATATTTGGGAAGGAGCACCCAGGTCGTGTCTGATGACTAGGTATAGGTGTGTATCCCACTAGCATCTTTGGGAGTAGTTCTGAAATAGGAGGTGGCAGCTGTTCATCGAGCTTGAATAATGTGAACCAAGAAGTTATTAGGCTTAAATCAGAGTTATGTCAAAATAAGGAGCGATCGGATAAAACACAGGCGCAAGTGGAAGCCATTTTGGACTACATCAAGTCCATGGGTGGGTGCATTCCACCCCATTTGTTCAATCATCCATCTGTTGACCAATAAGTATTATGCGTAAAACTTGGTCAAATCTATTTTTCCAATTGTGATTGCTGTATATTTGTTTGCTGCGTAAAATTTGTTTGTTTTCTGCCAAATATTTGTTTGCTGCCAAATATGAAATTTTGTTAATGTAGATATGCAGGCATTTCTTTATATGGATGCCTTGCATTCTAGTGTAATCTACCTCTAGTTTGGAAATGAGCTTTAATTTTTTATATCTGTCCTATTCACCACATTAATCTTTAACTGGATCCTCATAAAGCTACCTTTGTATCTTTGGTTTTTTTTTTTTTTACCTAATTGGACCAATTTCTGCATACTTGAATTGCTATTTTTTTGTATAATTGGACCAACATGATATTTGGTTTCTACATATGTATGCCAAACTAGAATTGTTGTATCTTTAATGATGATGATTTCAGACTTACTTCAAGGACTCTATTGAGTTAAGAGTACTTCTTTTGGCAACTTTTTAGGCTTTTTATTTTTATTTATTTCCTTTTCTTGAGCTACCTAGCTAGTTGTGCTTGATGCATCATGTTTTAAGTGCAGAGTTTAGAGTTTGGATTGTTCCACTTCCTCCACTCCCTTTTTCTCATCTTTCCTTTTAATCCCCTTTCTAAATCCTCCTCTGTCCTGAAAAATCCAATATGGCTTCAATTTCACACCCATATAATCAAACATTTGTTTCCCTCTGTAACCATGTCAGTAATACAAATCTTGTCCTTATATTTTTTTTTCCAATAAAAAACATTTCCAGCTTAGTGTCTTAGAATATATAGGTCACAACATTTGAGATACATATAATATTATATTGGAGTTTGTTGGCATTGTAGAGTTGTCATCTACTTTTGCTGTCTTTCTAATGTCCTCTTTCTTTTGTTTTTGTAGGGAAGGAATTGAATTTTTGACAATGTAGTTGTATATATTTGCTAATTGTTTTAAAATTAACTTGTCTTCTTCTCACATCCTCCTAATTTTGACATTTTCCTCTTCCTTTTTTCGTCCCTCCTTTCTATCTCTATTGTGTTGTAGGTATAATTGTGTTAGTTTATGGGTAATTGTTGTATTTAAACCAGAATTTTGCTAAACTATGGCACAAGTGAATTACTGTTTTTACATGTCTGAATTAGTAAATAATTTTTCAGTTTAAGATATTTTTTGTCTTTTTTTCTCTTCAGGAAGGGGTTGATGTTAATTTGCCAGATTAATTTTTACCTATGTATGCAAGGAGATCTTCAGGAGGGAGCAATCAAGATAAAAATGCCACCGATCCTAGTCAATCTCCTTAGGTTTTATTATCTTTTTGGTTTTAAACAGTTTTTAACTGGAATGTGATATAAAATTAATTGATGTTATATTTTATTCGAATAAATACCATTTTCATTATATTTGAATGAATGTTATTTTCCTTGCACTATGAATTTGCTTTTATTTTTTACAGGGATAATTAGTGTCATTAACTAATGAAATAAAAGGATTGAATGGTTTGAATTTTTTTTAAAAAATATTACAAAAATTTAGTTGCGGTTAAACAATCGCTGGTAAAATAAAACTGAACTCAAAAAATAGCTGTGGTTGGTCAATTAGAATTTTTTTTATAAAACATTGCAACAGTTTAGGTAACCATCGCTAAATTATAATGAAATTTTTTATTTAAAACATTACGGCGGTCTAATTAACCGTCGCTAAATTAATAAGCAAATTTTTAAAAAAATACAGTATCTAGCGTTCCTTTTAACCACCACTAAGGTTAACCTGACAGTGTATTTTCTAGTAGTTCTGGTAATCGTTGTTATATACACTGCATAACTGCCATTATTTTAAGATTTTTTTTGTAGTAACTATGCTAATTATTATTTTTCAAATATTTTATGATTTTATTTTAGAATAAATTTACATTTCTTCACTTAATGCAGAAAATTTTAATAAAATTAATTAAAATATTTTTCATAATATGGTTGATAAACAATAACAAATAAATAGTATAATAAATCCATGACACGCACGGGACAAATTCTATTTTTTTATATTTTATATGTACTAGAAAATTTTGTGCTTTTCTAAAAACTTGCAAATATTAAAAAAAAATTATGTAAAGCATTTCTCTGTAACTTTATAACAAATACAAGATGGATAAAATGTTTTACTTTTTATTTAATTTTTTAAAAAAATCGTAAAACATTTTTCAAACTAATTAAGTTATAGATATACACGCTTTTTTAATGTATATGGAACTATAACCCAAAACAATACTGCTGTTTTAATTGCTTAGCATTTTTTTGGAATTATCTTTGGGTTTTAGTTTAGGTATGTGGTGGTTGCACAAAAATTCCAAAAACTGGCCCATCTTTGATTGGGAAATTAGTAATAATAAACCAATTAGCATGACTTCTTTAAATTGACTTTATTTTTGCCATAAGCTAACTAGCATGATGATTTATGAGGTAATTAATTATATTAATTTGTGGGATTCCTTTCAGTCCTCAAAGTATATGTGGCCTTTCCTAGGCATGGATTGTATTTTTGGCTTGATATCATTTGTATAATGACAAATGTTAATGAGTTAATAACCTGTACCGCTAGGGCCTTGACTCACTTGGCACATGATGTTGATGCCCCTTCCATGTTGTAGCATAATGTTCAATCTACGTGATAATATACTATCATACATTTCATGTAATGATTTTAAATTACAATTATAATTATATTATGATTAATAAAATTATAAATAAATATGAAAAATATAATTATTATGATATAAAATTATAAAAAAAAATTATGATTAGGAGACGATTTACAATCATATTGTTGTGCACAATATTATAATTTTGAACTACAATTTAAAACTTTGATCACAATATAAATTAAAGAAAAATATGCTAATTTTTTCTAAGATTTGATGAAATTTGGCCAATATTTTTCCTAATTTAAAAAATCTATATTTTTTTAAACCTGTAGAGAATAATGGAAAATTTTGGCAGGCTGCAAAAATAAAAGGATATTAAGCATCCCCACAATTTTTCTTTTTCTATGTATAATTTTGTGATTTGTTCCCTCTCGGGGGCTACATATGATGATATAATTAATATTTAGAATAATATTATATGTTAGCCCTTTTTTTCTTAACTTTACTGATCGAGTCTTCCTTCTGCGATTCCTCCTATCCTTCTCTTTCCTTTTTCTTTAAATATACTTTCTATTTAATTATAACCAGAGATCGGCTTGTTATAATATCCCAAGCAAAAGCCAAATGGTAATAATTAAATAAATTGAGAACTTCATAGGCAGATTTATAGGAAATTACATTAAAAATTGCTGACAAAAAACCATTAGATTTTTTTCCAAAAAGAAAAAGATCAATTATGTACGAAGGAGAAATTTTTTTTAGAAATAATTGTAAACTCTTGTACAATTTACACTTGCAATTACACAGCAACATACAATTAAGTCAAAAACATAATTACGTGCGTACTTAAAGTAATAATATTATTATACTGAAAAACAAAAACACAGTTAAAAAGGGCCTGCAATAATTTAGTCAACAAGCCTCTTTTTAACATTGTTTTTCCAGTGTTCTATTCAATAAAAATCCCCATCACAAAGGGAATAAAAACACAAAATTACAACTAAAAAGGAAATTAAACAAAAGATAGCCCCCATCTAAATTTTATTAAATACATATCAAATCTCAAACTCTTAAATAATTTACTTGTACATGACGTATATAAGTAGATAAAAATTCATTTTTCCTTCAAATAAACTTATTATATTCATAATCTTCTTCAATAAGAATGTCAAGCAGGCTTGTCATTTGCTGAGAGAGATTCTATGACCCAGTTGATGTTGTTGTTGCTGCTACTAGAGCTGCCATTTTGTGCATTTATATTCCTACCACTAGCACCAAAAGAATTAGTAGTACTTTGGCTCTCTTTATTAATTATCGACGTTATGGCCGCTGCAA
>JANHAO010018500.1:0-13618 GCA_026873985.1 Saraca asoca
AAAGATAGACAAAAACTACAAGTTAATGACTAATTAAGGGTTAAAATCAGGTATTTTTATAGGTACATTTTCTACTTATCACTCACCCCGGAACAATTGCAAGCATAGCTACGTGCTCACTAAGGTGTCGAGGCTCATCCTAGAACAATTGCCAACACAGTTGTGTGCTCATTGAGGCACTGGGGCTTATCTCAGCATAATTGCCAGCATAGCTATGTGCTCGCTGAGGCACGGAGGCTCTCTTAAACACTTAATGCCAATTAAACTGCGGGCTCGCTGAGGCATGGATGCACTCTTAAACACTCAATGCTAGTTAAGATGTGGGCTCGTTGAGGTGTAGACATTGAGCTGTGGAATCATTGAGACACAGAGGCACTCTTAAATAATCAATGCCAATTAAGTTGCGGTCTCACTGAGGCATGGAGGTGCTCTTAAACACTTAATGCCAGTTGAGCTACGAGCTCGCTGAGGCATGGAGGCACTCTTAAACACTCAATACTAGCACAACTGTACGCTTGTTGAAATGCAAAGATTGACCTAATTACTCACCTAAGGCAACAAAATCATTATGTTTGTGACTCTTATATGACCTAATATTTGCAGCTCTTATGTGGTTTATTGATTTATGGCTCACATGCAATCTTTTTGAATAAAACTTACCATCAGCTCAAGGATCAAAATGTTCAGATTCATTGAAGAATATAGCCGATAGGCCATAGAAGTATTTTATTTAGTCAGTGTACAACAATTCGGGCAAATAGAATGTCTAATACAATAACTTAAGAGCTACAAGACAAGTTCACATCAGAAGATTTGAGGCACAAAATCAAAAGCAAGAGAGCCTAAAGCTATTGTTGAAAGCAAAAAGCTAACTACTGGGAGACAAACTCCCACCAGCAGAAAGACCAGCAATCCTGACTATTCTTGCTTATATCCCTCCTTAGCCAGTGGTTCCTCCTAACCTAAGCCCAGAGAAATTCAAAAAGGTGTTAGGAATTTGGCTAGCAAGGTTAAAGCTCACAGCAAAATCATGAGGAAATAATTCAAGATCTGCATAAGACTCTCCCAAAGTTAGCATAAAGAGCTATTCAATGGGAGTCATGTGTAGTAGGCCATTCACACCTTGAGATCTTCTATAATAGGCCATACATGCCTCAGAAAGCTTCGTCGGAAGCTAAGCCATCAGAAAAATGGGGGACTAAACTTTAATACCCATTAGAGCACTCTACTGAGAAACCGGGAGAGCTTCACAAGCATTATATAGGCTAGTTAGGTCTATTGAAAGAGCCAAAGGGTAATTGGCTGCCCCCAATCTGACGATCCAAAAGGAACAAGATTGCCATGCCAACAGCTGAGGATTATGCTCAAAAAGAAGTATGGTCTGATTCAGGTGAAGTAAAGTTTGAAGTGACTACATAGCAGACTAAGCGCCAAAGACTTTGACTAAAAAGACCCTTCCAGAATGAATTGCAACTCCCAATCTATGAAGTGAATTAAGAGTTGGGGGCTAGTGTTATTAATAGAATTCAGCACTATAAAACGGGCTAACAAAGGCTCAGAAGGAGTCGAGTCTATCAAAAGGAATGAGCTCACTATATTAGAAGCCATAGCTCACTGAAGAGACTCCAATTCACTGATAACCTGAGCTTGCTAGCTGAACTAGCTCAAGGTCACGAGCCAATGGCATCCTCAGCGAACAAGCTCAAGCTTGTTAGGATGAAGTCCTCCCCCACTAGAAGCTCGCTGAGGTTAAGCATAAAGCCAACAAACAACTTGTACCACCATTTTGTAGATACAGACATCGTGTCCCACACATAGAAAGCAACTTGTAAAAGCTAGTTTATAGTACCCTAGTAGTCTTGTGCATTTAATATTTGATGTAACAGATGTATAGTTAATTTAGTTTCATTTGTATCCTTCCATGCTTCTATAAATGGGGGCTGGAACCTTTGTAGAGGAGGTGAAAAGATATTAGCATAAACTTTGCTAGAAGCCACAGTAAACACTCTGTAAACACTCTTTTGTACTAATAAAATACCTCCATGGGCGTAAGGTCTGATGCCATCCAAATTTAGTTGAACTGCGTTAATCCCCTACATGTTTCTCTCTTCTCCCCTTTTCTCCTACCATTCAACACCTTTCCACCATCTTAACAACTAGCAAACAACTTGGGTCCCTAAAGAACCCCCTCCATTGTTCAGATTTAGGTTTAACCAAAATCCACTATCAATAACAATATTTCCATAAGTAAGGATCATCCCACACAAAATGCTTACCATCAATTTTTAGCTTTTCTTTCTTAACTCTACTCAAATTAGCAAGTAAAGTCCTAATAACTAAATAATTCACCAAATCAACATACTAAGAAACATTACCTTACAGCTTAAAAAGCTAGTTATCAAGGAAAGAATCATGTAAAGGCAATGGATGTTCCTCACTTATCAACTTGCTTAAGTGATCTGCTACAAGGTTCTCAAGCTCCTTTCTTATCCTTAATCTAAATGTCAAACTTTTGGAATAAGAGGATCCATCTGAGCAATCTTGGCTTTGCATCTTTCTTAGAGAGCAAATATTTTAAAGCTACATGGTTAGAAAATACAACAACTTTAGATCCAAGCAAATAAGAGTGAAATTTTTCTAATGCAAACACTACAGCCAAAAGCATTTTTTCTACTATGGAATAATTGCATTAAGCCAAATCAAGATTCTTAGAAGCATAATGAATGACATGAGTTTGTTTGCTAACCCGTTGCCCCAAAATTGCTCCCAAGGCATAATTGTTTGCATCACATATGATCTCAAAGGGAAACTCCTAATTAGGAAGCTAAATGATAGGGGTAGATGTCAAAGTAACCTTCAACTTGTCAAAAGCCTCTTCACATGCATTGCTGAAATCAAATGGAACTTCTTTTTACAGTAACTTGGATAAAAGCTTTATCAAATCAATTTTTTCTTTATCAACCTCAATGCCTCTACTTGATAGCATATGTCCTAAAACTATCCCTTGTTCAACCATAAAATGACATTTTTCAAAATTCAAAAAAGGTTTGTCTCAATGTAACATCTAAGCACATGGGTCAAGTTCTCTAAGAATGCATCAAATGAATCCCCATAAATGAAAAAATCATCCATGAAAAGCTCAATGCAGTGCTCTAAAAATTTTGAAAAAAATGCTTATCATGCAATTTTGAAAGGTGGCTAGTGCATTGCAAAGTCCAAATGGCATCCTCGTATAAGCCAATGTCCTAAAAGGGCATGTGAAAGTGGTCTTCTATTAATCTTCTAGTGAAATAGCAATCTAAAAGTATCTTATATATCCATCCAAGAAGTAGTAGTGGGATTTTCTAACCAACCTCTCAAGCATTTGGTCAATGAAGGGCAAAGGGTGGTGGTTCATTCTTGGAAGCATTCAGCTTGCAATAATTAATGCAGACATACCAACCATTCTGAATTCTGGTTAGGACAAGCTCATCATCTTGATTTCTTTAGCATTACTTGGATAGGGCTGACCTATTTGCTGTCTGAAATGGGATAAATGATTCTAGCATCTAACAATTTCAGGATCTCTTTCTTTACCATATCCATCATAAGGGGTTTTATGCATGCACATGGAAGGGTTGATGCCTTTAATGTCTGTTATAGTCCATCCTATTGTTGACTTGTGTCTTTAAGCACTTGAATAAATTTTTCCTCTTCTTCTGTAGTAAAGTTCTTTGTAATGATTACTAGAATGTCTACTCTCTCTCCCAAATATGCAAACTTCAGGTGATCTGGTAATGGTTTTAATTCTAAAACTAATGCTTGGATCACTGAAGGTAGCAACTTTGGTCAAGGAGTATGAAAGGTCTGTAACTCTACCAATACTGGCTTTTTTGCAATTGTAACTTTATAACTTCAGTAACCTCTACAATTTATGCTTCTAATTTAGTAAGACTTGTAAGTCAAATGTATCCTAAACTAAGGGATCGAACACATCAAGTACAAACAAGGTACAATCCTCTTTAATAGCAAGGCATTTCATAGAATCAAAGATGTTAAATTTCATAATATCATCATCAAATTCCATGGTTAATGTGCCAGCATATATATTTATTTTAATTCTTGTAGTTTTTAGAAAAGTTTTGCCTAAAATGATAGGGGATGAATGTCTGGTTGAGGGATTATTAGCCATATTCAGAATGTAAAAATCTACTATAAAAATGAAGCCATTCACCCTAACCGAAACATCCTCAACTACTCCTTTAAGGTAGGCACAAGACCTATTTGCTAACTGAATTATAACCCCTGTTTCTTTTAATGGTCCCAAATTTAGATATGCATAGATGGAAAGAAGCATGACATTAATGGATGCACCTAAATCTAGCATGGCATGTTCAAATCTAGTCTCACCAATAACACATGGAATGGTAAAGGTACTTGGATCCTTGAATTTTTGGGGTATTTTTCTCTGAATGATAGCATAAATAGTTTTTCATATGCTAATTCTTTCATTCCTTTTCAATTTTCCTCTTAGTGGTGTATAGCTCTTTGAGGAACCTCAAAATCTGGTTGATCACATCCAACAGGGGTATGTTCACTTCAACTCTTTTGAATGTCTTTAGAATGCTTATGTCTTGGATTTTGTTTTCTGCTTTGCCAATCTACTTAGGAAAGGTGGAAAGGACAAAATGGTTGGGAGCTACTTATAGTTTAGAAATCTCTACATCTTTTTGATCTGAAATTGGCTACTTGGTCTCTACTTCGTTGCAACTTCTCAATATCATGGCATAGGTATTTTCCCTTAGATTCATGATTGTTTAGGAAGGTAGTCTATTTATAGTCTAATTTTCCAAGTTTGTTATCCTAGTTTCCACTGTCTATATTCCAATATTAAGGGTAGCAATGTCCTACTTAATTTGTTGAATCTCTTCTCTCGTTTATTATTAAAACTGCAAATTCTGCTCTGCCATATTTTTCATTAAGTATGCTAAAGCTTGATTGGAAACTGAGTCTTAGTTCTACTACTAAATGGGTCTATTATGGCCTGGCTACTGCATTTGATATGAAGGCTACTCATATGATGTCTGTTATCCAGCTTGATTGCCATATCTCAAGTTGGGCTGATCTCTCCATCTAAGGTTATATGGCTATTAGGTCTAGTTTAGGAATTTTCTATTATTTTTAGGAAATCTCCCCATAGCCTAGAATTGTTGGTAGGGATCAAGCTCTTAGAAAAAGGTTGGACATGTATTAGTGTTATGTCCAAGAGCTAAATAGATGCCACACAATTGTGCCTCTTGTTTCTGTCCCATGAGCTATTGGACCATGTGAATAAGGTCTGTCATTTGCTTCTCCAAGTTGGATATGTAGACCTCATTTACCCTCTTCATAGTTTAATCTGGTCTACTACCAAATTGCTATGAATTTGTTGTCATATTGGATATCAGTATCTATGCAGCATCAGGGGTCTTATCTACTAAGGCTCCTCCACTTGTTGCATCAATCATGCTTTTATCCATTAGAAGAAAGCTTTCATAAAAGTATTGAATGAAGGGCTGGTCAATGATTTGATGATAGGGCAGTTTGCACAAAGCCTATTGAATCTCTCCCAGTACTTATACAGAATTTCTTTAGATTGTTGCCTGATATTGCAAATTTCTTTTATAAAGTTGACAGCTTAGGGAAGTATCTCTCAAGGAAGAGTCTGGTCATCTCATGTCATGTATTGATGGAAGCTAGTGGTAGATAGTATAGCCAGTCCTTAGCAGAATTAGCCAGAGAAAAGGGAAAGGCCTTTAATTTAATCTACTCCTCTAAGATGCCTTGGGGCTTCATGGTTAAGCAAACTACATGGAACTCCTTCAAATAATTATGAAGATCTTTCCCAATCTACTTGTGGAATGTAGGCAGTAAATGAATCATGCCAGACTTCAATTCAAATGCAACCTCAATTTCAGGATAATTGATACACAAGGGTTATTGGTTGAGGCCAAGGGCAACCAGCTCATTCAAAGTTCTTTAATGAAATGTCATGTTTTGCATATTGGAATATGGTGAAGAACTTGTAGAAAACAAATGTCCTTCAGCTAAGCTTGGAAAGGAAGGGATTGCAAGTAGTGCTAATGAAGGGTCTTGAACTAGGCCAGAATGGTGCCTACTCACTCTTTTCAATTCCTGCAAGGTTCTCTCAATCTCTAGATCATATATTAGCTCAATAATATAAGAGGATCCAGTCATACACAAAAAAAGCTTGACAAATAACCAAAAACCAAAAAGGATTGAAATGGAAAAAATAAGAAAATAATTTATAAAATATTAAACAAATTGAAAAATTATAGAAGATCTAATAATGGTGACCTACCAAATTTGATCTTCAAACCCCACAGAAAATTTTGTCACCAAATCCTACGAAAAAAATTTGAAAAATGGAGAAAACTAGGCAAAAACAAGGAAAAAATAGGGGGGAAAAGGACTAAAATTAAAGCCTAATTCTAATGTTCATGTCCTATTACTATAAATGACTGAAAACACACAAAAATAAATCACCAATCCCTAATAATAGCACTAAAATTTGACGATTGTCAAAATTGGCAAAAATAGTGTTGAACTCTCAAAGCTAGTAGCTAAGGTGAGTCAAGTCATATTAATAGAGATTGGCGAATATCTTTACTACATTCTCAACCAAAAGATAGGGGGTAGGATAGCTAATTACCAATGAGAATTTAAAACAAACACTTCAAATACATGAAAAAATTAGAATCAAAATTAAGGGAAGATTTAATAGAGAAAGACTCAACCCAAGGGACTTTTCTTACCAATTCAATGGTTGATCCTTGACACTCTTGTTTTATTCCCGAATTAACCACTTAACCAAGGTATTAATTAAGTGCAACACCTAATTAATCCTTATCAATTTTACCCTAAGATAATCAACTCAGTCCAACACTTAATTAACATTTATTGTTAAGTCAACTGAAACCTAGCACTGAAATCACTAAGTTTAGTTAATTGAATTAACCTAACAGCAACCCAATTAACTACCCTTGATTCCCTATGAATATTGAATTTCCCTAGTAGCTTATCAACATCCTATTATCACTTCATAGCCAAACAACTATAAATAATTGGATGTGTCTATAGGAATTTAGCTAGCATAAAGCTACTATGAACAATTGATCAATTGGCCATTTTAATCAACCACTTATAGCAATTATAGGTAGTGAGAATAAAAAATCAAAAGAATCAAATTAGAAATAATTGAACAATCAAAACAAGTCTCACAATCGTATAAGAATAAGAGTAGAATTTCCCTTAGATTGAAGTAGAATTTAGCTACATATCAAGAGTAAAATTAAATACAAAGAAGAAGGGAAAGAATAAACCTAATTACACAGATAAAGTCTTTCCTTAGCAAAGCTCCTCTCCTCCAAAATTCTAAGACAATACAATAGTGATGTAAAAGATCCTACACCAAAGGCTCAACTAGCTATTTATAATTTTAGTGTACAACCTCTGAGTTGGGCTATGGTTTAGGGGTGGAAAGGGGTCTTTTTGGATGTGATGATCATTAGTCGAAATATAGCTTTATGACTTAGCTTCCCACTAGCCTTGACCTTGCATTAACATATGGTCCCTAACTCAAGTTATGGCCTAAATACCAAGATAGACTTTACAAGCAATCCAACACATAAAGATTTGATCACTTAAGTTCATAGCCACTTAACTAAGTCAAAATAGTGTATTTCGCTCTCAAGATCTTCATAAAAGTTGTATACTTAGGGCTTAGCTAACCAATGGGCTTAACTTTGCATCAAATTGACTTTTTGAGATCCACTTATAATCAAAACACTAGGTTGGGCTCTAGATCATAATATTACACTTGGCTCTGGTTTCCAGGCTCCATTTCACCTCCAAAATGTCTAAACTGGGCTCTAGGCTCTTCATGACATTTATAGCTTCTTCTCTTAGCTTTCCAAAGGCATAAGAATCACCCAAAACATAGGTCTAGAACTCCAGATATGCCCATAATCTTGAAATAGTGTAAATTAGCAAACCACAAAACCCATCCCAAGTGTCCAATTAAGCACACAAACATGATAAAAGGCCAAGTATAAAGGGATTTAAATTATGTATAAATTGCATTCATCAGTAGATAGCTACTTGTCAATTGCATCTCCATATAACTTCTAATCATTAGGTAGACAACTCTTTGTTGATAATGTTCAAAGTAAAACCTAATTACACCCAGACATTATATAGTCAATTCCAAACCATACATGTTTGTTAAGTTGAAACCATCAATTAAGGATATTTTCATATTAACATGAAAGATTTAGTGTAACCTTGATTAAGGCTAACAAGTTATCATGAAATCAATCTTTGGTTATCATTATTTTGATGGGTGGCATTGGACCATGATTTTAACATGCAACTTAAATTACTAAAGCATTTAATTAGTTCAAGTTTTAACTATTAAAAGTCTTATGCACTAGTCTATGTCATACATACATCCCATTTATATCATACATATAAATCCTAGGCATTAGGCGTGCATATATTTACTAGTCTATGTCATAAATACATCATCAATTATATTATAATTATATATATATATATATAAATCATGCATGCATAACATATATAGGATGATTATAGACCAAATTAAATTATTTCCTTGAGCTAAAAAAGGAAAAATTTAAATGACTTACACCTCTTGCCATGCTTCAAGCTTAGGTGCCTCCTTCTCCTTCCAAAAGAAACCAAATTCCCTAATTTCTATCCTATGTAACTATTTACATCTTATAGAAGAAATCTTAAGTTACATTCAAGGGGAATGAGACAAGAAGAGAATTTTACATTTAGAAGCAAAGAGAAACACAAGACACACAAGTTCTATTTAATACAAATTCCCAAATATATAATATACATTATATTCATACAAACTTTGGTCCATAACCATCCTTCTATGCATTCAAGTATATATGAGGCACATAAGACAAGAAAACATAGAACATTAACTATTTAATTCAAATTACAATCATGCACATTTCAAGTTATTTAATTAACATTTAATTTAAATAAGTTGAATAATTTGATTTCATCATCAAATATCACAATCAATCTATTTTGGAAACTAATCACCATTAATACCAAAATCAATCAATTAATTAATTTTATATGACTTTCCAAAACTTTGGTGCCAAGTAAATAATTAAAGAAAAATTTTCCAATTTATTTCCAATCAATCGATATTAATTATCAAAATTAAAAGAAAGTTTCTAAAAAAATATGTCAATCAATTTGTAATCATATTCAAATAAATTTTAAAGTTAAGGAAAGTTTCCATAGTCACATGAATACAACTTAGGCAAGTTTTTCAAAATTATTTGTGCTAACATCGGATTTCAGTTCGTACGGAGGGTCCCAAAATCTGGCCAACAAGAGAGAGTTCAGGGATCCTATGCTGCTTTTGAAGTGTTAGAGGAGTCGATTCGAGAGGGAGAAGGAAAGGAAGGCGTCGTATTTTTAACGTGGTTTAGCTAAATCTGGGCAGCACTGAATCCTACGTCCATAGCGAAGATTTTATTAATGTGTTGAGAAATGATTTTAGCAGAGTTTCTGCTTACAGAGTCTGACCTCTCTTCCTCTTCTAACAATGCAATCCTATTCATAGAGAAAGGAGGAGTCACATATATTAATTACAAGCTACAGTTGTGTTACATTAAGAAATAAATGAGAAAGACAGTAAAAGGCTACAATTCGACTGCTGTAGAATGTAGACTATAGGATGGGCCCCTCTGATTGGCTGTAGACTTGAGTCTATCTACATCCGTCACCTGGCGTTGTTCCATCATGCGAGGTGTGTGGCATCCCAAGTGAGGACTCCTGGCTCGGGGTCATCATGGGAACCACTGTAGTGAGCACAGTGCTACTGCAGTGAGATAGCAGATTTGAGCAGGATAGTGGCCTGCTTGACGAGTTATCCTTCATGGTTTCCTCACTGCATCACTGTCTGACGAGCGAGGCAAGGCTTGCTCTGTGAGATGCTTTTGGGACAGCTTCGCTGTGCCGCTTTCTGATGGAGGGTAAAGTGAAGCTTGCTAAGCACCTCTAGCGAGGAGGGCGATCGAACCTCAAGTCTGCCACGATCACTTAGGGTTAATTTTTTCCTATAACATAAGCCCCTCAACTCTTTGTTTGCTTTACGGGCCAGGAGTTGTAAGCTTTCCAAAGCTTGATTCGTATCTTCAGTCAGTGTCCTCCCTTGATTGAAGTGTCATATCAGATGTCATTCTGTTCTACATTAAGCCATGATTTTTTCTGTTTTCCATTTTCGACCGTTGGCATGGCGCTGTCACTCATTGCGAGCTGTTGGATGAAGATCATGTTAGATACCTTTTGGATTCTTCATAGGGCCGAGCGGGTCTTTTCATAGCTTAGGGCACTCTTCTCTTTCATCTCAGAGGAGTTCAATGGAGGAAACTGATGAGCCCCCTACACTTTGGTGCCTTGGCTTTCGACGAAGCTTGCTGAGACATGGATGGCTTATTGTAGATTATCGAGAGACATGGATAGCCCATTGCACGTGGCTCCGTCACAGATCTGCCTGGTGGGCTCTTGGGGGATCTTGTGCTTATCTCAGGCCACCTTCTCCGGCTGTCGCTTGTGGTGCTGTTGCCTAGGCAACCGGCTTCTATGACTTTTTGATTTGCTTTGGGTCTGGCTCAGGAGGATGCATCAAAGGAAAATAAGTGGGAGCAGCTTGGAAGTCACTATCCTTCCTGCAGGTGCGAGCTCGATGACCGACCTTCTGCTCTTCTTGCAAGAATGGTTGTACCAGGTCATTAAGCTTCTTGCCTTTGTTACTGCACTCCTTCTTTTGATGTAATTTCACCTCGCTTAGACGAGGTCTTTTTGTTATATGAGCTTTCTTTCTTTGAATGCTGTAACGGATGCTTCGTGCATCAATGTATATAAATCTTTGATGATCAATAAAATGTTCTTTGGCTAGTCGGCTGTGCTTTATTCTTTTGGTTGCTCAATCTGTTGTGAGTGAGAGTGGGATCACATGCAAGCTGTGCCCGAGAAATCTTGTTCGAGTTATGAGAACTTGCCTACATGAGAGCTACAGGCAATCAGTTGCATGAGAGCTGCAACGATTTAGTTTTAGCATCTTTATGTTGCAGTAGGCCGGTGGCTAGGATTTCATTTTGTTATGGCGAGATGAAAAATCGTTCGTCGAAGTTTTTGTTTTCATGGTGGTGAGGTGAAAACCGTTCGTGTTGTTTTGTTTGAGTTTTCATTATGGCGAGGTAAAAATCATTCACCGAAGTTTCATTTTGAGTTTTCATTATGGCGAGGTGAAAACCATTTGCCGAAGTTTCATTTTGGCAAGGTGAAAACCATTCACTGAAGTTTTGTTTTGGCGAGGTGAAAATAGTTCACGTTGTTTTGTTTGAGTTTTTGTTGTGGCAAGGTGAAAACCATTCGCCAAAGTTTCATTTTGGAGAGGTGAAAATCATTTGCTGAAGTTTTGTTTTGGCGAGGTGAAAATCATTCATTGAAGTTTTGTTTGAGTTTTCGTTGTGGCGAGGTGAAAACCATTCATTGAAATTTTGTTTTGAGTTTTTATTGTGGTGAGGTGAAAACTATTTGCCAAAGTTTCGTTCTGGTGAGGTGAAAACCATTCACCGAAGTTTTATTGTTAGGGAACTTTCTTCCTTGGTTGTAATTCATGGAATGTGGTTCATTTCGAATGTATTGAGGGGGTAGGCCTTGTGCCATCTCACCCTCAAATGAATCTTTGCAATGACGAAGTGAAAACTTTCTATCTAGACAATGCTCGACCAATCGGCCATTTACATTGATTCAGCATACAATAGTTGATACAATCAGTCACCATTGATAACAGATGAACGTTGCAGGATCAGAATATGATTTTGATTAAGGGCTCAAGCTCTTGGGTGACAACTTGCTGAGCCTATTGAGCATGCTGTCCCAATGGTCTTATCACGTAATCCTGTAGTCGGCCTCTTCTGATGAGGTCTTCTATGGCATCTTTTAGTGCTTGACACTCTGAGGTGGTGTGTCCAGCCTCATTGTGGTAAGCACAGAATCTGCTTAGATCCCTAGACTTGGCTATGGCTCTCATTGATCTGGGCCTTCCAAAGTCCTCGTTGTGCCTTTCTGTGATAAAAATTCTATCCTGTGTATCTGACAGGATACTGTAGCTCTCGAAATGGCCTTTAGGTCACTAAGGTTTTGTCCTCTTCATGGGATGACGAGCGGGGTCATTGTAACTTTCATTACCCCTCTTTTTGCTCGCAGGGGGCCCATTATGGCCTGCTCTATGCTTAGGTTCCTCCGTTCTAAACATTTCTTCCCATCTTATTTGTTTTGTGGCTCACTCGTAGAATTCAGCGAGGTCTCGAGCCGGGGACTTGTAGAGGCTCCGATATAATTTACTATCTTTACGAAGTCCCACTAAGATAGCTATTAGAATACCCTCCTCCGAGGGATTCTCCATAGAGTTGGCCTCGTGCCTGAATCGGGCTACGTAGTTCTTGAGCCGCTCATCCTTGTGCTGGAAAATCATTATGAGATAGCAAGGAGGCGCAAGCTGTTTCTTCAACGCTCGGTATTGATCGATGAATTTCCTTTGGCATTCTTCCCAATTGTTGATGCTACGAGTCTAGAGGCGTCAGAGCCATGCTTGAGGCATCCCCCCAATGTGGTGGGGAAGACGTGGCACTTTACTAAGGGTCAGTTATCTGGAGGTCCATCTGGGTACTGAATGCATCCAGGTGATCTCTCGGATCGCTGTTCCCATAGGATAGTGGGATCATGGGCACTTTAAGTTTCTGTGGGAGAGGTCGCATCTCGATCTCCACAGAAAATGGAGAGCTTTCCTCATGGCGAGGCTGGTGGCATTGAGGTTGCGGGCTCTCTTCTAGCCATTTGAGCCTACGAAGGATCTCCTCCATTGCCCGATTCTGTGTTTCAGACTGAGGGGTGGAGCTTCCTGCTCGTTGTGAGGCCCCCAATTGCTGACTATCATGATCTTCATGAGTTTCCTTTTGAGCTTCTTTGCGAAGCTGTTGGAGCTATCCTACGAGTTCTTCTTGTCTCTGCGTGCTCTGAACTTGGGCCTGCACCAATGCTTTGATGGTTTCCGCCAGTTCCCTTATCGTGCTTTCGAGCGCCGGACGAGATTGGTTAGGTGTTGGTGCCTCTTAAGTTTCAGGAGCAACAGTGGATTACTGGTGAGGCTTTACAGCGAGAGTGTCTATCGGCTGGAGGATTAGAGTAGTTGAGCTCTGAGTAGTTCTCCCTCTTGCCATTGCTAGGCTGTAACAGAGACTTCAGAGAGCATATGGATCCCCACAGACAGCACCAAAATGTTGACATCGAATTTTGGTTCGTACAGAGGGTCCCAAAATTCGGTCAACAAGAGAGATTTCAGGGATCCTATGCTACCTACGTCCACGGTGGAGATTTTATTAATGTGTTAAGAAATGATTTTAGCAGAGTTTCTACTTACAGAGTCTGACCTTTCTTCCTCTTCTAACAATGCAATCCTATTTATAGAGGAAGGAGGAGTTACATGCATTAATTACAAGCTACAGTTGTGTTACATCAA
>JANHAO010018501.1:0-13584 GCA_026873985.1 Saraca asoca
CCTTTTCCTCTAGCCTCTCCCTTTGGTTTTAGCCAGCCTCTCACTCACGAGCTCAAGTGAGACACATTTTGTCTTCTCCTTCATTTTTTCAGTTTAACCGAAACCAAGAGGAGAGAAGATGAAACTTTTGAAACTTCTTCAATGGAGGCCGATGGTAGAGAGGGAAGAAGAGGCCGAAAAGGTTCCGGATCTTGGCTCCATCCAGTCCCAATCAAGCTCCTCAACTGTCTAGCACATGGAGAGGAAGCTTTTGAGGCCATTTATGGTGTGAAGATCCA
The DNA here is from genome assembly GCA_026873985.1 of Saraca asoca. Lineage (NCBI taxonomy): Eukaryota > Viridiplantae > Streptophyta > Magnoliopsida > Fabales > Fabaceae > Saraca > Saraca asoca. The sequence continues at coordinate 279 of JANHAO010018501.1, forward strand.
CACACTTTCGCTGCAAAAGAGCTGGACTAAAGGTTAGTTAGCTCCACTTTCACCTTAGATTTTCTCTGAGAAATTTTTGGATCTCAAACTAGTGGATCCTTGGGTGTTTTGCTCAGCCAAAGGGGAGAAAATTTTTTGAAGTTTTCAGACCCTTTACTGCCCCCTTGGCCGAACAACTCCCTTCATGACGAGCTAGTATGCCCACTAGGATGCTACCTTGAATCCCCTCATCTTTCAGAGACTTCGTATGATAACCTAGGATCCGATCCACATTTCTATCTAAAATGCCATAGAATGCCAAGGTCTTGGGTCCCGAGCCTTCAAAAGCATCCTCCAAAATGTCCTCGGATTCTTCCTCTGGATCAACGGTGATCCCTTTCCCTTTTGTTAGTCCTTTGTCTTTTAGGAAGAGGCTCAGCCGAAACTTCTTCACTATGGTCCGGGGACCTTGGTGCCCCTCTCTCAACCTTAAGAGGCCTCAATTGTGAAACAGGGACTGGGGTGAGCAAGGTCTCCTTTATCATCACCAAGGAGGAAGGACAGCCAACGTGGGTAGGAGCTAGAGTAACAGTAGAGGAGGAAGGGCAGCCAGTGTGAACAAAAGCTAGAGTGCCAACAGAGGAGGCAGGATAACCAGCTTGAGCAGATGCAGGAGTGGCAGTATGCCTTGACCTCGCTGAAGGAGGAGGCATGATGAGATTGACCCTCCCCATATCACTTTGCTCCCCTAAGTCTACTGGAGTGACCTCTCTAACACCTCGTGCTCTGATATCCAATAAGGGCAGGAGAGAGATCGTACATTCACAGAATCTCCTCATCAAATTTTAGATCGTTCTGAAAATCTTCAAATGCAATGAACTGATCAAGCACTGCGACCTCCTCCTCCCTCAACTTTAGCCCATCCTTCCCAGCTCCCTCTACAAAAAGCACAACAAAGATCAACTTGAAATAAGGCAAAAATAAAATCAACCCATATGCACTCAGCTCGCTTACCAGGATTCAAAACAAAACTAAAGTTTTGAAGATGACCCAAGGATGGGCAGGAGACATAAAACTAATAGGGAGGTTGCACCCTCAACAACACAGAGTGCTTCCCTGCTTTCTTCAAACTCAGTGTCTTCACTGACTATTAGGTGACAACAATGTCTACAGCGCGGAGACATCTACACGAGGAAAAAAGAAATGATTAGGTTGTTAGATATAGACTGATCCTTAACCCTAAACAATTCATCCTAAAAGGAAGGTCGCTATCACATCAAGTCATCTAAACCTAAAACTCAAATTATAAGGAGGATTTTGATTACTAGGTCGATAAAGCCTAGGGAACTAGTTGAAAACTCTATCACTGCTTAAAATCCTAATGTCTATAGGCAAACAAACTAAATATGACTAAAAGGAAAATACATGAAGATTCAACCAGCATTTCAGTTCTCATCAATAAAAAACATACTCACAATGGCTTTGAAAATAGAAACTCAGAAACAATGAGTCAGAAAAAAAAAGCTTACCATGCTAAACGAAGAAAAAGTCTAAAACATGAACGGAACTAATTCCCGGTAACTGGAACTTAGTCTAGCAGACTCAGGAAACCGGAACAAAGCTAAAAGCAATAGATGGCAGTGAATAGTCACATAACCCACAAGTAAAGTGGAAAAGAAGAGTTTGGGTATGATAGACTCCAAATGATAGATGAAAGGGGGAAAGAGAGTTTCTTAACTTTTATTGCACACTGTCCAATTGTCAGATCTGAAAGCTCTTCAAATGACCCAAAATCCAATGATCCAACACATGTCAATATTTGAATTAGACATGTTCACTGGAGACAGTAATCATTACACTGTCCACATAAATCAAAGAGTCATCTATGAAATAAATGCATCAAATTACCTGCCAGACCATAGATTGCAACTAACAAGCTATGGCCCTAGTCATTTAACAACTAAATACTCACAGCTCCCTTGTGACCAAATATGCACAGCTCCCTTGTGACCTAATATTCGTAGCTTCCATGCAACCAAATACTTGCAACTCCTTTGTGACCTAATATTCGCAGCTTCCATGTGACCAAATACTTGCAGCTCCCATGCAACCTAATATTCACAACTTCCATACGACTAAATACTTGTAGCTCCCTTATGACTTAATATTTATAGCTTTCATGCAAAGTAATAACTCACAACTCTCGTGTGATCTATTCCTCACAATAGCTCGGGTGCACCTAATCGCCCACTATCAGCTTAGGCACACCTAATCACCCCTATGATCTCATGCTAGTGTGTGCACACCTAATCATCCACTGCATATCTCACCTCACTATAGCTCGGGCATACCTAACCACCCCCACAATCTCATGCCAGTGCATGTGCATCTAATCACCCACTACTCATCTCACCTTGCAACAGCTCAGGTGCACCTAATCCCCTACTGTCAACTTGAGTGCACCTAATCCCCCTGTGATATCATGCCAGTGAATGCGTAACTAATCACCCACTACGTATCTCACCTCACTACAGCTCAGGCATACTTAATCATCCACTGTTAGCTCAAGGGCACCTAATCACCCTTGCAATCTCATGCCAATGTGTGTGCACCTAATCTCCCACTATGCATCTCACCTCGCTACAGATCAAGCGCACCTAATCACCTATTGTCAGCTCGGGTGCACTTAATTGCCCTCGTGATCTTATGCCAGTGTATGTGCACTTAATCGCCCACTACGCATCTTACCTCGCTACAGCTCGAGCGTACCTAATCACCCACTGTCAGCTCGATCGCACCTAATCAGCCCTACGATCTCATGCCAATGTGTGCGCTCCTAATCGTCCACTGCGCATCTTACCCCCTATAGCTCGAACACACCTAATCACCTACTGTCATCTTGGTGCACCTAATCACCCTCGTGATCTCATGCCAGTGCATGCGTACCTAATCGCCTATTATGCATCTCATGTCACTACAACTTAGGCACATTTAATTACTCATGAACTTGTTCTAACTAAAGCACAATCTAAGCGTTGTTAGACTCATGTCACTATCTACTCATGATTTTCTTGTGAACTGAAAGCTCACTACTGGGCAAAGCATTTCGATGCTCAAGTCTGTTTTCAAACGAAGTAGATTAATTTCATCAATTGGGCATTTAGCTCCATATTTGGTTAGATTGGACATGCAGAAATCAGTTTACAAAAAAAGTTTGAATGTTATCTTCTGTAATGATCAAAAACTAATGACACATTGGAATGTCAGAAAAAATACAACTTTCATTACAAAGCCTTTTTTAATGAGGTGAATTTATACAAGAAAACTCAGAGTACAAAGACTGGAATAAGCCTACAACTACAATAAGCAGGAGGAACTGGCCTTTTAGGAACCATAGCCTATGAACAGGCCAAATAGTTCTAGCTCTTCTCTCTTGTCTTCCTCTAAAGCTAAGAGCTCGTTCCTTAGCTCCGCAACTCTAGGGCATTTGGAGATACCAATCAGATTGTCTCACCATGCAAGGAAACTAAAGAATAGAGGTAAAAAGCTACCTTAGTCAACTTAACCATGGAGAAGTAGTAAAGGAAGGTAACAAAACTTCCCGGGATCCTCAAAGAGGAATTGCCTATAGAAGCTTCCCATAACAAAATTTCCCAAGATCCTTAGAGAGGAATTCTTACAGCAGGCTGTGCATATATTTTAGAACTCTGCCAAGGAATCATGTCTTTATAAGCATGGGGGGCTTGTCTGAGATGTCCATCAGATTATCTTCATGAAGAAAGAAGGAAGGCTCCTCGTGCCATATATAGACTAGCTTGGCTCCACCAAAGAATGTAGAGAATGTCCAAATGTCCTTAATCAGACGGTCTGAAAGGAAAACAAGGTCACCACGCCAGTAGTTATAAAATATGAACAAGAAAGGATATGGCTTAGTATAGATGAAATGAAAAATTGAAGCCTAACATGACCACATAACAAGTTATGAATGGAGACTTTAACTATACAGAACTGTGGGTGAAAAACTTGGTGACACCATAGGCCACAAACAAAAGGACCCTACCTATAAAAAATAACTCCCAACTCATAGAGCAAACTAAGAGTTGAGGGGCTAGTGTTATAGGCATTTTATGGACTAAGTGAAATAAGCCAACAAAGGTGCAGCCCAATATGGAACAAGGTCACTAAAGCTAGATAATAGATCGCACAACATGAGCTTGAAGCCTCCAACAAACCAAAACTACAGCAAGCTCTCCCCAACACAATTGAAAATAGCTAATATCTGGTAAAAAGTCTGAACCTTCTTCTAACATGCAAATCAGTCTCCAAAGTCTAACAATAATTTGTCCTGCATTTATTAACTGAAGCCTAGCATTTATTACTTGATATTATTGTAATCATAGTTTTATAATGATAAATTATAACTTGTAACCTTTCCGACTCCTATAAATAGGAGGGGAGCCCACTGTAATAGATATAGAGAAAATTACGTGCCAAAACTCTGTTGAAATAGAGATAGAATCACAAGTGTTGTGTTGATAGTGAATTTTGGTCAGATCCAAATCCTGCTAATCGAGGGGGTTCTATGGGGACCCAAGTTGTTTCCTGGTTGTTGAGGCAATTAGAAGATGTTGAATGGCGGGAGGAAAGAGGAGAAGAGAGAAATACATAGAGGTTAACGTGGTTCGGCCAAATCTGAATGGCACCAGACCCTACGTCTACAGAGGTATTTTATTAGTATGAAAGAGTGTTTATAGAGTTTTGCTATGGCTTCCGATAGAATTTCTGCTAGTATTCTCTTACCTTCTTTTTTTACAATGACTTTATCCCCCCATTTATAGGAGCATGGAGGGGTACAAATGGAACTAAATTAACTGTACATTTGTTACATCAAATATTAAATGTACAAGACTGCCTAAGGTACTAAAGATTAGCTTATGTAGTTTACTTTCTACAGGTGGGACCTGATGGCTGTATTTGTAAAATGATGGTGCAAATTATCTACTGGCCGTATGATCAACTCTAGCGAGCTTCTGGTTAGATGAGGCTATGTCCTAACAAGCTAGAGCTCGTTTGCTAAGGATGCCACTGACTTATGATCTCAAGCTAGTTTGGTCAGCAAGCTTTGGGTCTTCAGTGAACTGGAGTCTCTTCAGCATGCTGTGGCTTCTCGCACAGTGAGCTCGTTCCTTTTGATAGACTCGACTCCTTCTGAACTTTTACTAACCCACTTTATAATGTTGAATTCTACTAATAACACTAGCCCCCTAACTCTCAGTTTGCTTTGCGGACTGGGAGTTACAATTCATTCTGGAAAGGTCTTCTTAGTTAGTCTACCGTGTAGTCACCTCAAACTTCACTTCACCTAAGCCAAACCATATCTCTTTCTGAGCATGATCCTCAGTCGTTGGCGTGGCAATCCCACTCCTTTTGGATTGTCAGATTGGGAGTAGCCAATTACCCATTGGGTTTTTCAATAGACCCAACTGGCCTATATAATGCTTGTGAAGCTCTCCAAGTTTCTTAGTAGAGTGCCTTAATGGGTATCAAAGTTAAGCCCCCCATTTTTCTGACAACATGGCTATCGATGAAGGTTTCTAAGGCATGCATGGCCTACTGCATGGGGCTTTAAAGCATGGATAGCCTACTGCACATGGTCCCCATACATAGCTCTTTATGCTAGCCATGAGGGAGATCTTGTGCAAATCTTGAATTATTTCTTCACAGCCTTTTCGTGATTTCCAACTTTGCCAGCCAGACTCCTGGCACCTTTTTGAATTGCACTAGGTCTGGTCCACGAGGAACCGCTAGCTTATGAGGGATATAAGTAGTAGTAATCGGGCTTGTTGTTCTTCCTACTAGTGGGAGTTCATTTCCCAGTAGCTGGCTTTCTGCTTTCAACTACAGCTTTAGGCTCTTTTAGCTTTTGTTTCTATATTTCCCTCCTTTGATGTAAGTCTACCTCATTAGATAAGGCCTTTAGTGAATGAGCTTTCCTATATACCTCTTAAATGTTGTATTTGATGCTTTCATCTGCTTCTGATGATGATGTATATAGCTCTAAATCAATGAAATGCTTGCATGGGCAATCAACCGTAACTTTTGTGTAATGAGCTTTAGCATACGGGTGCCTTGATCAATAATAAGCAAGATTCAGATAGGTTGCATGTGAGTTGCACTTGGAATGACTTTGCTAGTGGGCTGAGAGTATTGGTTCACATGAGAGCTGTGATAAGTTTATAGCATTCTTGTGCCTATGTGAGCTTATGGCTCTTTGCCAGAATTTAAGTGTAATAGTGCCTCTGCACCTCAGCAAGCTTATAGTTGTGCTAGATTTTGAGCATTTAATAGTGCCTTCACACCATAGTGAGCACGCAACTACGCTGGCACTGTAAGTGTTTAATAGTGCTTCCGTACCTCAGTGAGCATGCAGCTATGCTGGTACCGTGAGTGTTTAATAGTGGCTTTGTACCTCAGTGAGCATGTAACTATGCTGGCACTGTGAGTGTTTAATAGTGTCTTCACACCTCAGCGAGTATGCAGCTATGCCGGAACTGTGAGTGTTTAATAGTGCCTCCACACCTTAGCGAGCACGCAACTATGCTGGCAATTTTCATCAATTCTTATCTGGAATGAGCTTCGGGAGGCCTCAGCTTAAGAAGCCGGCACACTGGACTCATACATTACAATTAGCAAAATAAAATTACACATTGATAAAGATAATAGACAAAAAAATCAAAGTACATTGTCAATATATATAATCTGAACTAAAGCTCCTTGCTCTTGGCTGGGATTTCACTGAGGATGAGATCGCTACTCTGTAAGTCACACTGTATACCCTTGCAGACACCCTCTTTTTATGAGATCTTCTATTGCATCCTTCAATGCCTAACATTTCGAGGTGTTGTGTCCGACCTGGTTGTGGTAGGTGTAGAATTTATCTCTATTGCTTCTAAATTTGCTTGGTGTCCACAGAGACTTGGGTTCCTAAAGTCTTCTCTATCTTGCTTTGCTAGGAATATCCTATCCTAAATGTCGGATAGAATGTTATAACTTTCGTGACAACCTCAGTAGTGAGGCCGCTCATCCCTACTCCTCTTAATGACCTAAAGGTTGGAGCTATCTTGCCCTTCTCTGTGATCGTTCCTATTTTTATTTTGATCTATACTGCTTGAATCAGACCTCTTCGAGTTGGAAGTTTCATTCCATCTCTCTTGCCTCATGACTCACTCGTAAAAGTCCCCCAGATCCTTTACTGGTGACTTGTAAATACTTTTGTATAGCTTCCCATCTTTGCAGAGTCCCGTAGAGATCATCACCAAAATAGTTTCCTTCAAATGATTCTCTACATTATTGACTTCATGTCTGAACCGAGAGATGTAGTCCTTCAATGACTCTTCTTTTTGCTAGAAGATTGTAGCGAGGTGGCAAGGTGGAGAAAGATGTCTTTTCAGGCCTGATACTGGTCAATGAATTTCTTCTGACATTCTTCCCAGCTGCCTATGCTACAAGCTGGAAAACTTCTAAATCACGTCAAAGACAAACCCCCTAGTGTTGATGGGAATACACAGCATTTCACAAAAGGGTTAGTCATCATAAGGTCCATCTGGACATTGAACATATCCAGGTGATCGCATGGGTCTCTATCCCCATTAGAGAGTGGAATTAAGGGGACCTTAAACTTTGGGGCAAGGGGTTGCACTTCAATTTCCTTGCAGAATGGTGACCTCGCTTTATATCAAGCTCATTTATTTGGAGCATGAAAACATTCTTCAAACTGGTCCATCCTTTGAAACAACTCTTCCACAAGAGGATCTTGTGCCGGAGACTACTGGTTTCCCTGGTCACGGCTACAATAACCTGGGTTATGCTCTTCGCCACCTATATCTGAACATCTAGCTCGGTATCGCTGGTGATCGTTTCCAATTGTAATAGCTTTGGCCTAACTTTGCAAGCCCTGAGCCTGGCTTTGCGTTAACACGATGACTACCCTAGCCAGCTTTCCCATTATATTTTCTAGCTTTTCCTGGCATTGAAGCCAGACTTGGATTCCTTTGCTTCCATTTGCGACAGAAACGGGCTGAAAGGAGCCTGCTAGGAGTGGAAAGGCAGCGGTGCCTATAACGGGGGCTATTGAAGAATCTGTCGAAGACACGTGACCCTCTGGCAGGTTAACTTGAGCATTCGAAGCTTTTGTGATTTTCCATCTGGTCATTATAGATGTACAAAGAGTTGCAAAAAATCAACTAGTACATAGATGGGTCCCACTGGGTGTGCCAAAATATTGACGGTGGATTTTGGTCATATCCAAATTCGGCTAACAGAGGGGGTTCTTTAGGGATCCAAGTTATTTCCTAGCTGTTGAGGCAGTTAAAAGATGTTGAATGGCGGGAGGAAGGAGGGGAAGAAAGAAATATACAGGGGTTAACATGGTTTGGCCAAATCCAAATGGCACTAGACCCTACGTCCACAAAGGTGTTTTATTAGTATGAAAGAATGTTTACAGAGTTTGGCTATGGCTCATGGTAGAGTTTCTGCTAGTATTCTCTTACCTTCTTTTTTTACAATGACTCTAGCTCCCTATTTATAGGAGCATGGAGGGGTACAAACGGAACTAAATTAACTGTACATCTGTTACATTAAATATTAAATATACAAGATTGCCTAGGGTACTAGAGATTGGCTTCTGCAGTTTGCTTTCTATTGGTGGGACTCGATAGTCGTATTTGCAAAATAACGGTGCAAATTGTCTGCTAGCCGTATGCTCGACTCCAGCGAGCTTCTAGTCGGATGAGGCTACATCCTAGCGAGCTGGAGCTCGTTTGCTGAGGATGCCGCTGACTCATGACTTCGAGTTGGTTCGGTCAGCGAGCTTCAGGTCTTTAGCAAACTGGAGTCTCTTCAGTGAGCTGTGGCTTCTCGCACAACGAGCTCATTCCTTTTGGCAAACTTGGCTCCTTCTGGACCTTTGCTAACCTGCTTCATAGTGCCAAATTCTACTGATAACAATAAGCTACTTTAAATAACATATAACTTATTAAAACAAAGTTTTCAATTATTTTTTTAATTTATCTCTCTTCTTTTGATTAATTGATAGCCTATGTCCTGATTCATTAAAAATCCTTATTTTAAATGTCTTCATCTCTCACCCATCTCCCTCAATCTCCTTCTTCTTTCAATACTTTTTTTTTTCAAAGTCAAAAGGTGACAAAAAAATTCAAATATCATTACAAATTTAACCGATGACCATTAATTCAATATAAATAAATAAAAATAAGTAAGTAAATATATATATGATATTATAAAATATAATTAATTAAAATTTAGGTAATTTTATTCTTATTTTAAATATTTTGATTGTATCAATATACTTTGACCTCAACATATGAATTAATTTACTTTATATGTATATCTATATATTAATATTAAAATATTTTTTATGTCATTTTATATTTATAAACTAATTCATAAACTAATTTTTTTAAATTTTTCTAATACAATTAGCTAACTTATTAGTTTTCAACTAACAACTAGTAAAACAATTAATAGGTAGTTTATTAACTATCAGATAAGTTATCAATTACTTGCATCAAATGGAATCTATATAATTTGCTACTCTCTAAAATTTTGTCAAATTTCTAATTAGTTTTTAAAATTTCTAATTAGTTGTTTCTAATTTAAAATTTATGTACTTAATTTTTATTTCTAATAATTGGATACTTTATGTCACTTTTCCATTACTAGGTCCTATTAGCAATGTATATGAATGGATAACATTTTGTTAATGTAGATTAACAGTTGCTTAATAGAATTTTCACATCATTTTTATTTGTATTTGATTGATAAAAAAATTACAAAAAATTATGATATTTTATAACGTCTTTTAGAGAAAGGATGAATCATGTGTCCCTAATTTTAATAGCTACTAAATCATAAAAAATAAAAAAAAACATTATTCACATGTGCACTTTATAAATAAAAAAATGATAAGATGTATTCAATTTTTTTTTAAAAAGAAAAAAAAGAAAGAAAGAGTAAATAGGAGAATCCAAATAAGTATAAGAAGCTAGTTAGAAGCACAAAGTGTGTGTGTTTTATAATATAGTAGTTTCAAATGCTGGAAAACTGATTTTGCCCAGACTTAGAAGCACAAGAGCCCTTGAAGAGCAAAATAGGCAAAGTGCCTATCTAAAATAGGTATGAAGATAAAAACCAATTTTCAGTGCATAAACATACCCTCTTCTTTTCGGCCGATAGACTGTTACGTTCCCAGTTTCAAGGGAACGTGATCTGTTTGAGTCACTCTATTGATAACTTGAGAATTCTGAATTTAATTAAATAATTGTAATGTTAAACAGATCTTGTTAAACATGTTTCATAGATTCACAAAATATCTAAAACACTAGTAATACCTTGAAAGTAATTATGCACATTATACGTTTAAAATTGAAAGAAAATATTGAAAATAAAATCCTTAAAATAATAATAAATTAAAACTGAAAACTAAAAGCAAAAAATCAATTGTGGTTAGCCTGGCTGGATATCATAAGGCATTCCTAAACATAATGTCTGCGTATTGAAAAAATCTGCTTCTACTAGACACGTGAAAGTCCCAAGTGTTGCAAGTATTTTTGAAACTACATAAATAGACTGATAAAAGGTCAATGGATAAGCCCAACTGATAAAGGTCTAGCTTAATCAGGATTAAGGTCGCAGGAGCAAGTCATCAGATTGTCAAATACGAACTCAGGTCATTGGCCAACAAGGGTTAAAGCAATAACCTTAGGTCATTAAGGACAAGGTGTAGCTCGCAGCTCGAAGCATGGCCTCCCAACCATCAATTCAAAGAAGGCTGTTCAATTACTTATTTAATAGGAATCCATTATTAACTATTGTAACACATTTATGATTCATTTCCATTATAGAATACATTGTAATGCCCTGGCTACTATAAAAAGGGGAGTTGAAATCTGCGTAAAAGGGATGAACAAAAAGATATTGTCACACTGCTAAAATATACAGAGAAAATAAGATAGTTGTGGATGTAAGCATTGCACTAGGCTGAACCATATTAAAAACTCTAGGCGTCCCCTGTTCTTTTACTCTTCCTCCCTCTTCCTAGCAAATTTAGGTTCACAACTTGTAGTTTGGGGTGCTAGACTTAGGTTGATCGATTTCATACGTCAACATTTTGGCACTAGAAAGGGGCCCTAAACTGTATTCTAGTTGATTTTCCATCCAGCTACAATAGTAAGAGGAAGAACCACTAGGAGTTCAGATGCTCCAATTGACCAGTTAAAAGGTCACGTGGAACACTAGTGGGATATGTTACTGGTTGAAGGCCCAGTTCTTCCTACGGCTGGCACCTCTACCATGCCCACTATAGGTGTTGCTGCTAGCATGGCTCCATTGACCCCTTGCTAGCCTGATGTTATTGTTTCTAGGGAAGATGGAGTGCAAATGTGACACCAATGTCAGGAAGCACTAGAAAACACAGTGAAGGAATTGGCTGATGTGGTTAAGGTGCTGGCTTAGGCACAAGCCCAAGGCACGTGAAGACAAGTTGAGGTCGTTATGCCTAGAGGAGAACTCCAACAACCTCAAGAAGGAGCTCAAGAGGAGAGGCCAACTAGAGGAGAACATCAGTGAGTTGGTTTAGTTCGCTCTTCTAACTTGCCTCCGAGATCGGAGGATCACAGAGCTCGTGAAAATGATAGAGAAAAACAACGACATGAGGGTTCACATCAAGTGAAAGGCTCAAATAAGACCAACAAGGGAGGTATTTCAGATCGATACGCGTCAAGTCATAAGCATAGTAGAAGGCCTAAAATCTCAGATCACCACTCCCATGACCAGGGAGGTGAAAGGAGCCGTTGATCCACTAGTCGTCGATCAAAGGCACAAGACCCAATGGTGGAAGAGCTGCTTTAAAGTGTACAATAGTTAGAAAAATACCCTCTAACTCAGAGCCCTTGAGACCATTATAAAGAGAGGACACCATTCACCAAGGAGATTGAGATAGAGCCTCTCCCTTACAGGTTTAAAATTCCCATTATCCCGCAATACTATGGGGATAATGACCCATACGACCACCTGGATGCATTTAATGTACAGATAGATCTTTAGATGACTAATCCTTTGGTCAAGTGTCATGTCTTCCCAGCCACTCTAGGAGACATGCCTCGAATATGGTTTAGGAATCTCAAAGCTCATAGCATTCACAGTTAGGAAGAATGCCAAAGGAGATTCATCAACCAATATAAGGAGTTGAGAAGGCAACATGCACCATCTTGCCACCTCGCAACAATCTTTCAGTGGAAAAATGAATCATTGAAAGGCTACAACACCCGATTTAGGAGAAAAGTCAACAATATAGAGAATCCCTTGGATGAAAGCATCCTAAGAGTGATCTCGACAGGACTTTGTAAGGACAAGAAACTATACGAGAGTATATACAAGTCTCCGGTAAGGGACTTAGGTGAATTTTATGAACAAGCTATCAAAGAGATTAAGTGGGAGGAGACCTTTGGCCCTAAAAAGTCTGATCAAAAGGACAAGGCGAGTAGCTCACACCAGAATAAAAAGAAAAGCAATAAAAGGAATGACAAAGAGAGTCAGAAGGATGGCTTGGATAATCAGGCCATGAAGATGGCCAAGAATGAGCAATCTCAACATTAAGATCACCATAACAGTTACAGTGTCATGTCAGACACTCTGGATAGGATATTTGCAATGGAAAAGGATAAGGAGGACTTCAGGAGGCCCAATCCCATAAGGACTCCCAACAGGCACAGAAACAAAGACAAGTTTTGTGCCCACCACCATGAAATCAAGCATAATATTTCGAATTGCTAGGCGCTCAAAGATATAATTGAGGATCTGATCAAGAGAGGTCGCTTGAGAGACAATGTGATACGACCTATGGGATAGTGACCTCAACAGCCCTAGCAACCAATACAACAACAGCCCCAGTGGGCTCCTAATCAAGAGTAGGCACCCTCAGTTAGAACCATATTATAATCCTATAATGTTGTTTAGAAATTAATAAAAGCACCAAAGTCTTTTCTTAAATTTTTGTCTATATTAACTAATTTTTTAATGAACTTTCAACAAAGTATTATACAAGAAGCGAGCTCGCCCTTCTAATTAGGAGGTGAGCACTTGCCCTTCTTATTAGGTTTGCTTGGCCAAGACAAGGGAGATGAGGGCCGAAAATTTCAAAAAAATTTCCTCCTTTAGGCTGAACAAACCTCCCAAGGATCCATTGGTGTGAGGTCTCAAAACAACCTAGATCAAATCTAGAGTAGAAGAAGAGCTCACTAACCTTTAG
>JANHAO010018502.1:0-13574 GCA_026873985.1 Saraca asoca
CAAGTCAACCGTCAAGCTCTATGCTAGCTAATGAAAAATCAAGTCTACAAAAAAATCATTTAAATTGAGAGCAGAGTTAACTATTGAACCAACTCAACTTTTGGCTTTTACTAATAGATAGCAACCTATAAGGATTTTATTTTCTTGGCATAATAATAAACCTTTCATTTTTCCCAACTTAGAGACATCATGTAGTTTGGAGGAACCTAAACAAATGAAAGAACCTAAATGCCAGAATTAATGGAATTTGCCCAATAACATAAAGCTAACCTGGGCACTTTCTGCTTTCTTCTCTAAATACCTCACCTTTGTGAACAGTTTATAGGCACCATGCTCTTATAAAAGTATAAAAATATCAATTTAATGTCAACATTTGGATGAATACTATAAGGGAAAAGGTACTGTTAAGATGAGACTAATCTAAAAGACTCAATAAGACACCTTGCAAATGGCAATTTATAGATCCTGTTTCAATCCTACACATTAGAGAAAGCAAGGCAACAAAAAGGCATTGACATTACAACTCATTAATGTCAACATTTGGTCTATGTACTAATTATCAAGTATAACATCCATATGGTCAACCATCAGGCAGAAGAGTTTTGCATGTCATTATGATAATTCTCTTAATTCTTCATGAATGAAGATTTTGTTAAATATACATACTGCGATGTTCTTTCTTCTCTATTTATAAAATATTCTTTTTCAATAAAATACACACACTACCAGAATTTATGATGTATTGAGGCTAATGTAGAAATTAGTAAGTTAAAACGTTAAAAAAAGGCAGTCAAATATTATTTTCAAGATAGTTTATCCTTAAACCCAAATGAATCTGAATGTGCATTTACATGTGAACTGGATTTCATACTTCGGCCATAGCATAAATCTAGGAATTCCCTCTTTTGTTTTTCTACAGTGCATCAGTTGCTTGGATTGAAAGGATCAAATTTCCAAAGCCTTTATCATTTTACTGTGGAAATTAGTAAGTTGTTCTTGTTGTATGGTGAATTATTGCTGAAATATGGTTATCTATGGAGCTGCAAATGTAGTGTCAATAAATGGTGACCTTATTAAGTTGTTCCTGTTATACATATATATATATACACTTTATTAATCACATGTAAATTACTTATAAACATTTGTTAATTAATGAATAATTAAGTTAAAATTTACATGATTACATACAAATTGTTTAATTCTTATTTTAATTACTTAATGATTATTTATTTATTTATTTATTTGTATCAGTCTTTCAAAAAATGCTTGGGACAGTACCAGAAGAAGTTGCCAATTTGATAGCCCACCCTCCACCAGTAAATTTCTATTCTTTTCTCTACTTGTTGATGATGGATTGGTTATGTTTGTTGATTCTATGAATTGGATTTTCTGTATTTGCTGTATTTACTACATATAAGTCATAAGTTAGAGCTAGCTTCTATGAATTAGATTTTTTGTATTGATTATGCTATATTCTACTGTATTTTTTATTGTGTTTTGTTGTATTTGCTGCTGTATTTAGTTGTATTTGTTGTTGTATTTTGTTGCATTTTTTGCTGTATGTTGTTGCATTTTTTGCTATATTTGGCTATATTTTCTACTATATTCTGCTATATTTGCTGCTATATTTGGTTGTATTTGTTGCTATATTCTACTATATTTGCTACTATATTTGACTGTATTTACGGTTGTATTTGCTACTGTATTTAGCTATATTGGTAGCTGTATTTGCTGCTATATTTGTTGCTGTATTCTGCTGCATTTATTTATAATATAAATATCCTGCTAAATTTTTTGGTGTTTTGTATATTTGATGATTGCATCGATGCCATGTATTTGATGAAAGCATAATTGTTAATTCTATTTTGTTAGATTTAGAATAATCATATGATGCTATATGAACAAATAGTATAATTTTATTGCTCTTTGGAAGTTTGATCTATTTATGTAAGTCATAGAGATTTGAGGAATAATTTTTTTTTCACAATCAACTTGTATAATTTTGTGTAACACTTCTTAAGCTAGAGAGATTTTCCAACCAAAATTAAGCATAAAATAGCTCAAGAATTTCCAATAAAATTTGGCCAAGAATGCTTACAAAATCATGAATAAGAACAACCAATTTTGGGCAGTTTTCTTCAAAAAAATTTAGTGGGTAACCAGTAATTAATTATTTAGGATGAAAGGACTTAAAAACTGGGTGAAAATGGGCTAAATGGCAAAAAATTGAATCAAGTTGCAACTAGGTTTGAATCGGGTCGGCTGTCCAAGTTACAAATCAGCTAGAGGTTACGCATGAAGTTAGTTTCGCCTGTGTGTGGCCTATGCATATGCTCAGCATGTGCAGGTCACACGCCATCTTGTAAACAAAATTTTATGGTATGTTTTCCACTATTGGCCTCCACTCTCGAGGAGATAATTTTGGACATTTTTCTAGAATTTTTAGAAAATAAAAATTATTTAATTCATTTTGTGCTTTTTTGGGATAATTAAATGAAGTTATTTTGACACAAATTTTATAATGTGATTCCTATGTTATTAGCTACTATATGGAATTTTGTAGCACTATTTGAATGCTATTTAGCCTATAAAATGATCTTAGCATGCTTATGTGAATAACGAATAATTTTACAAGAATTATTTGACTTATGTTATGCTATTGAGATTTTGTGTAATTGTGAGTTCACCTATTGTAGGCCCAATTATACAAATTTTTTGGAAATTAAATGATTAAAATGTTAATTGGACCTAAGAGAGGGTTATATTAATAATATTCAAACATCCTATCAGTATAATATTATTAATGTAACAAGTTGGTGATAACATAAGTATAGGATTAAATATTATATTATTAGAATCTTAAACTCCTTATCAGAGTTTGGTTTTAGAGATATTTAATTCTTGTATTATATTGTAAGGTTTTAAATACCCTTTTAGTATTAAGGCTTTATAAAATGATATTAGGTTTAATTGCATAGTTTGTCTTTGTGAGGAGAATATAAGCATTGGAAATGCTAAGGCGTTTCTCAATTTTGTTGCTAAAAAGTTCATTGTATTTGACAAAGCAGAGAAAGGCCATTACCTATCGTTGCTTAAGAAGACGACGTATGATGGTATTAATGGAGTGCGGGAGCACATTCTGAAGCTAGAGCATTATTTTAACAAATTGAAAGACATAAATGTTGACCTAGGTGAGAGTTTCCTGATCTGGCATGCATTGAAGTCATTGCCTACTTAATTTGATGTTTTGAAGACTTTATATTACACCCAGGAAGGTAAGTGGGCAATTAATGAGTTGATTTCTATTATTAGCCAAGTAGAGGGAGATATGAAAAAGGGGAAGGCTTAAGCTCTCAACATGGTTCATCTTCAGGCTATGAGGTGAGAAATGATCATAAGGGCAAACATGGTAAGCCGACCTACGACAAAAAAGAAAGGTCAAGGTAAAGATAATTGCTACAAGCCAAAGAATGCACAGTTCATAAGGAATTGCAGGTTTTGGAAGAAGTATATGCACAAGAAAGTGGATTGCTTCAAGTATAAGAAGCAGGTTAAATGGAAAATGAAAAGTATCCTTCTAGCTCTAATATGCTTTAAATCAAATATAATTGATGTTTCTTTAAATACTTGGTGGTTAGATACTAGTCTAACTATTCACTTGATAAATTTTTTATAGGCACTGTGAAACCTTAGGAGGTCAAGTAATGGAAAACTAATTATCCAATTGGGAAATGGAGACAAAGTGCAAGTGGAATACATAGGAGACATTTCTTTACGTCTATCTAATGGATATGTATTGGAACTTAAGAATATTGTTTATGTTCCTTTAATGAGGAGAAATTTGATTTCAGTTGTTGCATTAGACCTTGTTCGATATTCTTCTCATTTTGGCAATGGTAAATTTGAATTGCTTTTATGATTCATGTGTGATTAGTTTTGGTACTTTATCTAATGGTTTGTATCAAATTAGTTTGGATCCCAATTTTTTTGAATTCCATTAATTTAGTAATAAAAAATAAAAGAAACAAAATTGATAAATGTTCCTCAATATTATGGCACAGATATTTGGGACATATTTCCAAAAAGAGGATGCAAAGGTTGATAAAAGAAGGGGGTCCTACACAGTCTGCATTTCTTAGATTTTGATATGTGTATAGATTGTATCAAGAGAAACTTCATGCTAGAGTTAGAAAGGGATAAAGAGACAGAAAATAAGATGCCCTAGAATTGATCCGCACTGACATAAGTAGAACTATTTCACCATCAACCATGGGTGGTTACAAGTATTTCATCACCTCCATAGATGACTACTCCAGGTTTGGATGGGTGGAGTTGCTCACAAAAAAATCAGGATCACTGATTGCTTTTAAGTCTTTCAAGGCTTTAGTTGAGCTCAAAATAGGAAAAAAATTTAAGTTTGTCAACTTTGATAAGGATGGTGAATATTATGGAAAATATGATAAGACTGGGAGAAATCATGGACCTTTTGGCGGGTATCTACAAAAATGTGGCTTTGAAGCTAGTTACACTGTACTACGAATACTAGAACAAAATGGTATAGCAAAAAGAAGAAATTAGACCTTCATGGACAAAGTGAAGTGCATGTTGGCTAATTCTTCGTTGCCTAAATTCTAATGGGGTGATGATTTAAAGACTGGTGCTTACATTTTGAATTAAGCTCCAAGTAAGTCAATACCTAAAACTCCCTATGAGATACTGTATGGTAAGAGGCCTAATTTAAGGCACTTTCACATTTAGGGCTGTAAAGTAAAGGTGAAGCCTTCTATTCCTTCCACAAGGAAACTTGATTCTAAGACCATTTCTAGGTTCTTCATTGGCGATTGTAGTGGCTCGAGAGATAGCAGGTTTTACTATCTAACTCATTCTACCAGGGTGATTAAATTAGACAAAGTTATTTATTTTGAAGATAAGTTGGATAGCGGGAGTCATACATGACAATATTGAGAGAATATAATGTTGTAATTCCACTAATACCACAGTTTGGTAAATTATCTTCTGCCATTCCACAAGTTGATGCAGCATAAACAATAATAGAAGATGTTGAACCAGCAAAATTGACTGATGATATAAGAACATGAGTTCGATGTTGATGAAGACTCCAATCCCACCACATTTTCATAAGCTGTATCTAGTCTTGATTTTTTAGAGTGGATCACCATAATGAAGGATGAATTAGCTTCAATGTACAAAAATCAAGTGTGGGATCTAGTTGAATAACCTGTAGATTGTAAACCAGCTAGATGCAAATGGGTTTTCAAGACCAAGTGGGATGCTTGGGGTCAAATTAAGAGGTATAAGGCCAGATTTATTGCAAAAGGATACACTCAAAATGAATGCATTGATTATAAAGAGAATTTTTTTTGCCAATTTTAACTAAGGACTCATTCCATGTTGTTATGGCATTGGTAGCTCACTTTGATTTTGAGCTGGATCAGATAGATGTTAAGACAGCATTCCTAAATAATGATTTATAAGAGACAGTATATATGAGATAACTAGATGGTTTCTAAGAGAAAGGCAAGGAACACCTTGTTCGTAAACTGAAAAAGTCCATATATGGCTTAAAACAGGCGTCTAGACAGTGGTGTCTCAAATTTGATGAAATCATTAATTCTCTTAGATTTAAGGAGAATGTTACAGATCAATGTATATACATGATGAGTCATGTAGCTAGTTTTGTGATCCTGGTTCTATATGTTAACTTGTGAGTAATAATATGATCACATTGAATGATACAAAATATATGCTATTAAAGCACTTTGAAATTAAAAATCTTGGGCATGCCTCATTTATCTTAGGCATTGAGATCTATCGTAACAAATCTCTAGATATTCTTGGCTTATTTTAGTGTTCATACATTGAGAAGGTACTAAAGAAATTTAACATGTTAGAATGTCCTCCTACTCATTCACCTATTTAGAAAAGTGAGATTTTCTCAAAGGTCTAATGTCCTTAAAATGATGAAGAAGAAGAAAAGAAATGTCTCATATGCATCAGTTATAAGTAACTAATTTATGCTCAAGTTTGTACATGTTTTGATATAACTTTTGCTATTGGTGTATTGAGGAGATACTTAAGTGATCTTGGTTAGTGACACCAGACTGTTGCTAAAAGAGTGATAAGATACCTATATGGTATAAAATATCATATAGTGACCTATGGGAGATCGAGAAATTTTACAGTTACAGGCTACTCAAACTCGGACTTTGTTGTTTATCCAGATGACTATAAATCAACATTGGGATACATCTTTATGATGACAAGAGGAGTTGTATCGTGTTTTTAGAGCCTGAATCTATTATATTTAGCTTGTTTCTATCCTTGTAAGATTTGATTAGATTTCTGATTTCCAGCTATTAAGGTGAGAGATTCATACCTTTCTTATGAATTATATTGTATATATTGATTGAAATCCTCTGATTGTGCAAGTAAGTTGATGAAAGTGGGTATTTATAATTATATGATTAAGTTTGATTTTGAATGGCCTTGCTAATAAAATGACTGATTTTCTAAGAAAAGGTTGGATTTTAAGTATGTTTGGGTCTTCAAAGTATGTTGTGGTGAACTCCTATGATTTGGTGTAAATTATGTCGTTGTTTCCCGTTTTTTTTTTTTTTTGCTATTTTTTGCATTTTCAAGAATTCATGAGCTGAATTGCCACTTTTTACACTATCCCCACGATCATGCTCATAAGGACTGAGTTGTATTGTATTTTACAATTTGAATTGAGAACTGAACTAAACTCTTGTGAGTCGAATTGAACTATCCTATCTTGTTTTTCAATTCCAATCATAATTCTAATTGTGTGCATACCTTGGACTTCCTAAAGGTTTTCAAATTTTGGTGAGCAGACTCATATTTTGAACTGGATTTCCTCAAGTTGAATTAAAATCCATCTTATCTGATTTCTACGATTCTAATTACAATCGTGCTAGAATTTCAAACCTGATCCTGCTCATGGTTCTAATCATATCCCTAGAAATTTTCACTTTTATAAAGGAATTCACTTCTCCTTTCTAGATATATCTTAACCTTATAGTTTAGTCTTGTGTGCATTCTAGTTAATTAAATGAAACAAGTAAGAATCCTATATGAGTAATTCATAAACTAATATCAATAAATTCAATAATTGTCTATAATTGATTGCATGATAATGTAATAAGAAATTTAATCCCTGTTATTGAGATTTATATTGAATGTGATAATGTAATAAAGGATGTATGATTAATATTATGGTTGAAAAGTACATTTGTGATATAATTATTATGAGAATGATGTTAATGAATGCTCACAAGTTCTCATGAGACTTGAGATGTGATTGATGAGATGAGATGAGATGGGGAAAATGAACCGAATCTTGGATCCCTACATTTCAATATGATGAGTGGGATAAGACTGGCTTGGAGGGACAAGGTAGGGATTGTAGGAGATAAGGTAGGACCAAAGTAACAAGAAGATTTATATTTATTATTATACATTTTATTTTTACTTGTATTATTATTTTGTGGAATTTTGAAATGTGATATAATGAGATTGAACAATGTAATGATTAATGATGGCAGCTTGAGGCCACGAGAACCTTAATTCGGAATAATGAGTTATAGTTATTGTGATGTAATACCATTCAGAGGCAAGTATTTGAAACTTAATAATCTACTTATGAACTTGGTTTGAGAAATGAATACCCAGTTATGATGTTCATGTATATATGTATTGTTTGTTAGATTAATTTATAAGTTTAGTATAGTTTATCGCAAGGAACCCTGGACTCACTCTTTGTGAAATTTTTTTTAGAATCTCAAGACATTGTAGTTAACCCTTCTTCAAAGAAGTAAGCATAAATAGTGATCCAATAGAAATCGTGTTTGACACTTTTTCCACCACTATTACAAGTCCACTAGGAGTCCATAAAATTAGAGTTCACTATATTGTCATTTTGAATTTAGTAGGTTGTGAAGTACTGCACAGGTGAAGATTATACCCATGGAACCACCAAATGTCCTTCTTATGATGACCTTATTATGGTTTGACCCCTAGAGGTTTACCATTAAGCTATGCATTTTGCTAACTTATTTTTGAAAACTGTAAATAGTGTGACCATAGGGCTTAGGTATAATAACCTATGTTTTTAGATTTATAGTAAATCATAGGTTAATCTAACTTTTGGTTATTTTGCCCTTGAAAGGACATATAGTGGCATGGAAATGGCTTTTGAATGGAATGTTTTGAAGTAGTTAGACAATTATATGTAACTTATGAATAAATGTTTAACTCGACATGGGCCTGTTGAGCAATACCATTATAAATGATGACATATGTTAATATTCTAAATTGTGCCACTTTTATATCATAAGTCTCCAGTATCTCAAAGTAATAAATTAGAATTGAGTAAACATGATTAGTAGTAGTGAAATAAGTATGAATAGTAATAGGTAATGTAAAAGAATTAAGGCTAATAACTATCAATAAAGGAATGAAATTCACATTGGTCATGGCCAAGGAACTGGGTCATGACAAATAAGGAGGATGTGGTGGTAGGTAAGGTGATAGTGATGAAAGGGAGATAATAGTAATGCATAATGGTAGTGTTAGTGTGTGGTGGATGGTAATGGTGAAAAATAAAAAAGGTAGATGATGATGTTGATGGATGTGATGTTGGTAGTAGGGGCCAGAGGGGTGATGGCAAGGTAAGGGTGGTGGTAGTCATAGTGAGAGAGGTATTGGTTATGTGGGTGTGTTAGTGGCTGGTGGTGGTTGTGGTGATGGTATTTAAGGAGATAAGTTAGTATTGGATAAGGTAATGCATGGTGATAGAAGAGAGATAGTAGCACTAGGACTTAGCAAAGAAACCATTCCCAACTAAGTCTAATTGAAATCCAAGGATAAATGGATATTCAATAGATGAAACCGGGTTCTAAAGCTTGAACAAGTGAAAAATAATATAATTTCAAATTTAAGTGGTTAATTTCAGGTGTTAGTTTCTCAAATCATCATAACCTAAATTCAATTGATAAGTGTTAGATTTATATGGTTTTATATGCAATTTGTACAAATTGCCAAGAATCTCAAACTCAACAGTTCAGACTTTAGATTTCTTCAAAATCCCTAGAGCTCTTTTCGCATTGTCATATGTTGTTATATATCTCAATCCTTTATTTTCTTCATCACTTCTCAATTTAGCTCTCATCTTTTTTGTCAATCAAGACCTTTATAGTTGAAGATTTTGTTAGTTTACAGGTAGTTGGAAGCTTGAAACCATAGATGATGGAGTTATTTTTAGGTTCGACAAAAATCACTAATAGAACCTAATTTTAGCTGTTGATTCTCTTATGTTTTAGTATTATTTGGTTGTTAATATATTGCTATAGGTGATATTACTCATGTATTGATTTTTATTGAACTACCAGAAGCCAAAAAAAAAAATCTAGGTTAAGGACTACTATCGTATTCATTGTTTACTATTTTTTGTTAAAAAATTTAGTGGCATTGCATGGAACTTCTTCCTTAACAGTTATTTTTTTCTCTAAAAAAGTATGATTGTTTTGTTTGGCAATTACCATTTAATTTTAAGCTTCCATATGGGTTTTTATTGGGCTAAAAACAAAAGGTTGCTATTTTTTTTTTTTTTTAAATTTGGGTTTAAAAGAACTAGTTTCATTTGAGATTTGGGTTTAAAAAATTTAGGTTAGATAACAAATTTTTTTTTAATACATTAAAAATCTACAAAGTTCACTAAAAAAAATCCAACTCAATTTAAATCAAATGAACCTAATGTAATCTCAACACTTCAACTTTTCCAAATGCACAATCGAGAATAAGTACAAGAAAATAAACCTAATGAAATTTTGGTCGAGTAACATTTTGCTTAAAATCCCATCAAATCTGACCTGTTCTCACACCTAGGTGACAATATGTTTTGGTAAATGATAGTGTCGATGATCATAGTGAATTATGATAGTAGTGGTAGCAATGGATGATATGCTAAATAATCGATGGTAGTGGTGTGTTTTGCAATGATAACATTCGCAATGAATAATGATAGGGGCAAAGAGGGCAGTAAGGGCTTTTGCCTCCATACATCCATATTCTCGCACAATTATATATATATATATATATATAATTTTGTGTAAAAATTCATATAACATATAGTGTATGAAATATTTATATTTTATTGGTTATATAAAAGGTTATCAACTAGAGAACAGGTAGGGAATAATGATTTCTCAATAAGGGAGAGGGGGAAATCACTAAGAGGAATTATTTAAGTATATGAATTATTTTATTATTTATTGTTATATATTAATAATTATGGGACTTGATTGAGACTATTTATATCTTTGTTCATTTTTCTAAATCCATAAAATGTGAATTTTTTTGTTTAATTAAGTTATTAATCATCTAATGCTATTCACTTGTAAGCTATTATATTAATTTTTTTTATTTGTTGTAGACAATGTATAGTTTAATAATATTGTGTACAATATTTTATTATTTAAAAAAAATTTATAATATAATTTTAATGTAATTTGAAATAAAATACTTTTATTTTTAATAATTTTTTGTCGTTGCTCTTTTATTATCTAAATCTTAAATCTGTCACTAACAGTGGATTATGGTGGTGGGGCTAGTGGCATCAATTGATAGTGATAGTGGTAATAGTAATAATTGATGAAAATGATGGTATGAGTGATTGTTAATGATGAGATTGTTTAGGTCAATTTTGACAATGGCAATTGTCGTCGTCACATTAGTGGCAACAATAATGGTAGATGATAATAAATGATAAAAGAATTATAGAGAATTTTTTATTATTTTTAACATAAAATTCATTTATTAGATCTTAGTTTTATTTGGCAAGTAGTTAATTATATAAATTGTTAACTAATTGTACTAACGATTAGCTAATGAACCTATATGACAATCATATGATTACATTAGTTGTTAGCTGATTGTATTATTAGTTTGCTGATAGTTGATTGTATTAACTGATTTAACTAACTAATAACATTTGCTGTTTGCATAAATATGTTTAATAAAATCAGCTATTTACTATTGGTTATTTATATGTAAAATGACATATAAGGATATATGAATATTTTATAATTTATTTGAATATTCTTTTATTTTAATCATATTTCAGATTTTGAAATATTATTTATCAAATTTGCTTCTAAAAAAATCATTGTAATTTATTATTTATTAGATTTTTATTTAAGAAATAAATAATTATAATTTATTAGTTTTTCTTTAAAAAATAAATAATTGTAATTTATAACACATATTAGATTTTTTAAGAAATAAATAATTATAATATATTATTTATTATGTTTTCTTTTGAGAAACAAATAGTTATAATTTACTATAAATTTTTATTAAGAAATAGATAGTTTTATATAAAAAAAAATAAGTTTATTATTATTACTAATTATCATTATTATTGTTGTTATTTTTGTTATTATTTCTTATAAGTTAATGATAGGAGAAAAGAGAGAAATGATCAAATAATATATTTAATATATATGAATTAATTAGAAAATAGTTCATCATAAAATATATTTTATGGATATTTCTTATAAGATTTTTTTTTTGTGTCAATGACGGGGGCGTTAAAAATTGAATTGATTGGGGATAATGGTATCTTTTTGTAAGTTAAATGAAAAAGTTGGGTTCCTTAACTTTTTGAGGGTTAAAAAGTTGAATCAAATAATCATTTACTGAACACTTAAAATAGTTTATTAACTTAGTCAAATATTTAAAATCTTTCAAGTCAACTAAAAGTTTTTTATCAAACACCCATTGTTTAATTAATTTGATGAGTTAATAATATTAACTGTTTGTATAAAAATATTTAATAAAATTAGTTATTTACTATTAAATGGTTACATATAAAATGACATATAAAGATATGTGTATATTTTATTATTTATTTCTTTTACTTTAATAATATTTTAGATTTTAATATATTATTTTTCATATTAAAATTTCTTCTAAAAAATAAATCATTGTAATTTATTATTTATTAGATTTTTCTTTAGGAAATAAATAATTAAAAATTATTATATTTATTAATTTTATTTTAAAAATAGATAATTACAATTTATAATATTTGTTAAGTTTTTTTTTTCAGAAATAAATAATTATAATTTATTAAATTTTTCTTTAAAAACAAATTATTATAATTTATTATACTCATTAGATTTTCTTTTAAGAAAAAAATAATTGTAATCTATTATATATTAAATTTTTTCTTAAAAATAGATAGTTATAATTTATTATAAATTTTTATTAAGAAATAGATAATTTAATATAAAAAAATAAGCGTATTATTATTACTAATTATTATTATTATCATTGATCATGTTGTTATGTCTTATAAATTAAAAATTAGAGAAAAAAGGAGGAAGGATCAAATAACATATTTTATGCATATAAATCAGTAAAGAAATAGTTTATTATAAAATATATTTCGTGTATATTTCTTATATAGTTTTTCTATGTATCAAGAGCATGTATGCCAAAAATTAAATTAATTATAGATAATGATATCTATTTATATCATAAATATCAATCAATTAACTAAAAAGGTTGAGTTTCCCAATTTTTTGAAATTAATTTTTTAAGTGTCAAAAAACTGACTCATTAAATTAGTTAAAAATTGATTAAAATGTTATTTACCAAAGACCTTCTTTATCCTTTACCCTAAAAAATATATAGTCTTATATGACATTTCATAAGAAAAAGATCACATAAAATTATAAGATAACATGTACAAGTAAAATAAAATAAAACTTTATTGTATAATTTATCCCATTTTATAACCTTGTTATGCATCCCGCCAAATTTACCACACTCTTATTTCTCCTACGTCTCCGTCATCACTACCTCAACAATCTCAGTCATGATTGGAATTTGCACTTTTGTCCTTCCATTAAGAAGCTGATCGTATAGTACTAGTAGTATCCATTATTAGGAACATATATTTGCAGAGTATTGGTATTCAAAGTGAAATGAGACAACCTTGTCAGGCCCAATAAAAGGCAGCCCATAGGCTTTGCAAAGCTAAAGGCTGCAATCTGAAAATGGTCCACCCCAATCACTCCAACAAGTTGCACTTCCTTCCTTCCTGCCAACACCCAAGCAATCGAGGAATCTATCTCCGTCCGTAATTTGTCCTTTTTCTTAGATATTACATTTTTTTTTTGTCATCACATCTAGAATCTTTAAAATTCAAACTTAGAAATATTAAAAAGAGAAATTTTAAAAATAATATTAAATATTATTACACCTCAAAAAATTAAAAGCATTAACCAATTTATTCAATTATCAAATTCACGTAACACATCTATAATCTCTTTTTTAACACTTTAATAGTTCAAAAAGCAACGTTTGCTTGGCATTGGTCTCTAATTTTATTTAAATGGAAGTTTAAAAATATAAAACTAGAGAATATGTTACAAATCTTTTAAGGAATGTGTTGGGAAACTGTTGGGAAAATTATGGTACAAAGCAGATTCACAACTAAAGTAAAATTGAGAAGAATGAAGATAAACTGG
>JANHAO010018503.1:0-13597 GCA_026873985.1 Saraca asoca
TTCTTGGAGCTCCTTTTCACCACCCTGAAACACAATTAACAAACTATAGCAGTATCTAGAACTAAACTAACAAACTAAGGGAAAAAATAGATAAAAACCATAAGTTAATGACTAATTAAGAGGTAAAATCAAGTATTTTTATAGGTACATTTTCTACTTATCAGCAAGTGCTTTTAACAGTTTCAGCCAATTCTTTGACTGTATTTTCTAGAGCTGATCGAGATTGATCAGGCATCTGCACCTCTTGCATTTCAGGCACAACTGTATGCTATTGAGAAGCTGGAGCTATAGAACTCTGAGTTGTTCTTCCCCTGGCCATGATCAGGCTGTAATGGAAATTTTAGGGAGAAGATGGATCCCCACAGACGGTGCCAAAATGTTGACGGTAAAATTCAGTTCATATAAGAGACTCAAACTTCAGTCAACGGAATAAGTTTTTGGAACCAATTCTTCCTCTAGAGTTTGAAAGAGAGATCAGCCGCGGGGGAGGAAGCAAGAAGAAGAGGAGTTATAATAATTTTTAACATGGTTCAGCCAAATCCGAGCAGCACCGGACCCTACGTCCATGATAGAAGTTTTATTGATACTAAGTAATTTGCAGAGTTCCTGCTTACCAGATTGCCCCCTTCCCCTCTGCTAACAATGCAATACTATTTATAGAGGAAGGAGAGGTTGCATGCATTAATTGCTAGCTACAATTGTATTACATCAAATAAATGTGAAAAGATAGTGAAAAGACTATAATCCGATGCTGTAGAGGTTTGCCCCCTAGGCTGATTATAGGCTTTTATCCATTTTCGTGTCAAGCAAGATACTCAAGTATCCCAAGCGAGAGTTCCTGGCCTCGGGGATGCTGTGAGGCTCACCGTAGCAAGGAAGCGGGTGTGAGTGGAGCTATCGACTACTGTGTTAGGTCGATCCCAAGCCCTTGTCGTTGGGTCACGTTGTCGCTGGATTGCTGCTTTGCGGACCGTACATCATAGTGTCATTGTATCGTGATGAGTGAGGCAAGGCTTGACACCTGGAATTACTTTGCTGTCGTTGTTTGCAAGATCCTGGAATTTGATCCTTTGTCGCGCTCGAGGGCTCGCCCCTATGAGGCTAATTTCTATGTATAACAATAACCAACTAATTTCAATTTCCTATCGCTACCATTCACAACTAAGTATTTATCAGCATTAAAAATAACTTGGTTACCTTTGTCACAGAATTAACTTATACTTAGCAAATTGTGTTTAAGTCCATTAACATATAACACATCATTTATACAATAGCTAGAGGACTTACCAATCTTACTTATACCTCCAGTTTTTCCTTTAGAATTGTCACCAAAGGTTACCTTACCTCTATGTATAGGTGTGAGAGAAATGAACTTAGCCTTGATTCCAGTCATATGTCTTGAACATCCACTATCTAGAAGCCATTGATTTGTGCTCTGTCTCTCACATTCTTGCGAAATTTAGATCATAACAGCATTGGTGGTACCCATTGAATTATGGGTCCAGTTTTATTAGTAGAAACAACAAACATTTTTCTAATAGTAGTAGACTTTGGTAAGCATAGTAATTATTCATTTGATCTTAACAAGTAAGTGCCATTTTTAAAAGGACAATCTCTTATATGGTGACCCATATGATTACAGTAAAAGCAAGTACTATATGCATAATTCCATCTTTTAGATTTTTATGAAAAGGCTACCTATATCCTAATCCTTTTCCATTATTTGAAGTTTTCTAATGTAGCAACATTTCTTCAAAATTTTTTGCTACTATTAGAAAAACTTTGCAGCTTTTCATTTAATGATTCAATTTCAGCTTTATATCTACTGCATTGTTCGCACTCCTTTTTATCTTTGAATTTTTCAACTAATGTAGTCAAATTAGATTTTTCTTTTTGTAACACTTCAAATTTCTATATCAAAATTTCATGCTTGTTTTTTTGCAACAATCAATTGTTTTCTAGTTTGAACTAGTGAATCATACAACCTATGACATAGATCATCTAGTTCTTCTTCATCGCTTTCACCATTAGATCTTTCTCAGATTCAGAATAATCAATATGAGAGATAGTAAAGAAACAATTTCTATCAAATACCTTTAAATTGTCATTTTGTTTGGCCATGAGACACAACAAAGCTTCTTTCTCAGATTGTTCCTCTTTTGCACCAGAATCTGTTTCATCTTCCTCCCAAATAGCAAAGTTAGATTTCTTGTTAGATGATCTTCTCTTTCTTCTTTCATTTTCTAATTGTTTCTTTAGATAAATTGGGTAATCGGGCTTGATGTGACCAGGTTTCTTGCATTCAAAACATGTAGGAACTATGCTAACAGAGTTCCCTTGCTCAACTTTATTGTTGTCGATATTCTTCTTCTGTGGAGCTAGTTTTCTATTATCTTAGTCCTCTTCTCTTTTATGTTCCTTTAAAATCTTTTACTTAGAAATGCTACACCTTCTTTATCAAGATTGTCCAGTGCATCCAGATCACTCTCAAAATCTTCTTCATCTGATTCTGACACCTGTGTAGCTTTAAGTGCTAGACTCCTTTTCTTGTCGTCATCCCTATTCTTCCTGTATCTTCTTAGTTCTTGATCATATTCTTCCAAGTTGCCAAAGAGTTCCTGGATAGTAGGTATGCCCATCTTCAGAGATTCTTTCATTACTGTGATCTTGGGCTGCCACTATTTTGTTAAGGATCTGAGTATCTTGTGAACAAGATTTACACTGTTAAATTTTCTTCCTAACAAAGTTAAATGATTAGTGATAGCTATAAATCTTTGGATCAAATCTTTCATAGACTCACCTTCCTCCATCTTAAACATCTCATATGGAGACATTAAGAAATGCACTTTTAAGGCCTTTACTTGTGATGTACCTACATGAGCAATCTCAAGAGTATCCTAAATTTCTTCAGCAGTGTTATAGTTAGAGAGTTTTTCAAATTCATT
Source organism: Saraca asoca (assembly GCA_026873985.1). Classification (NCBI taxonomy): domain Eukaryota; kingdom Viridiplantae; phylum Streptophyta; class Magnoliopsida; order Fabales; family Fabaceae; genus Saraca; species Saraca asoca. The sequence continues at coordinate 2,946 of JANHAO010018503.1, forward strand.
AGCAGACAAAGAATTAGATATTATCCATTTTACTTTAGTAGCCAATAGATGTTTCTTTCTTTCATTATCAGTCTATAAAGATTTTGGTTTTAATTGAACCTCACCATTAATTAAAGTTCTAGGGGGCTCATAACCATTTTCCACCAATTCCTACATGTCAACATTTGTTGCTTCCATGAAATCTTTAATTTTTTGTTTCCAATATGTGTAATGCTCATCGTTAAAGCCTGGTAGGCATGTGTATAGGGGCATTCAAGTAGCAGAAAGAAATTTGAACCCATTTCAAGAAAACAGCAAGGTATATCAAGAGCCAAAGCTCTAATACCAATTGTCAGGTCCCACAAATTAGAATTAAACATAGATAACAATGGGATCTTTCCCTTATTCCTTTAGGGGAATATGTATACACCTCAATTAAAATCTATCTTGTTGAAAAGTTAATGTAGTTGATTAATTTCTTTGAAATTTAAATGACTAATCATGTAAATAGTAGATCAATATCTTGTATAGATGTTATGTAGTCATCAAATGTAGAAGAGTAGGAGGAAAAAAATAAAGTGAGACCACAATTTTTAAAATGGTCTAACATCACCTAAAATTGCAAATGAAGTTTACTCCACTTGGATAATCCTCAACCGGATAACCTATTCAATTAAAAGAAAAACTTCAGGATTATGAGGCTCCTGAATTGCCAGTTCAATTTACAACACAAGAATTTGTAGGTATCTTGCTAACCTAGAAGATTTAATACATGCTCTTCTAAACCAAAACAAGATTTCTACAACACCTAGGAATTTCAAAAATAAAAGAACAAGATAGAGATAAGAATAAAATACCAAATTGAGATGAAAATCTCAATTATCCTCTATGAAATCTTTAGAATTTGATCTTTGATCAATTTGACTAAAAAATATGATGAGGAAGAAGATATTCTTGTAAAGCTCAGAGATTTCTTTCATTTTTGCAACTGAGAGAGAAAGAATAAGATGTAATCATATAAGATCTGAAGGTAGTTAAACCTTTTTATAATTGCTGTTATAGGTAAAAATCGGCTTTGAAGAACAAGTCAGCATGAATTCAGTAGTAGCCAAGTTACCCAGCTCGCTGAGGACGCCCAGCGGGCACTAACTCGCTTATTGCTAAAAGGCAATGTAGTGAGATTGTAAGAAACACCATCGTCAAAGCAACAGGCCATCCAGCTCGAGCTCACTACACTAAAGAAGTAGTACCGAGCTCGCCAAGTGAATTGCCACAGTGAACCTGAGCTGAGAATCTCTGCTCGGGAGGATAGACATCTTACTTGACAAAGCGAGATCGAGAGACAGACATATGTATGCTAGCTTGCAACTGACAAGAGGGGCCCACCCTACAGAAAGCAACCTGCAATAATTGGATTGTAGGAGTTTTATTGTCCTTTACATTTATTTCTTGATGTAACAGAACTATAGCTTGTAATCATTACTTGTAACCCTTTCTTCCTCTATAAATAGGAACTCATTGTTAAAAGAGGGGAGAGGCCGAAAAACTTGTAAGAAAAATCTCTATAAAAATCTTTCTTTCATATTAATAAAAGCTCCGCCATGGACATAGGGTTTGGTACCACCTGCATTTAGTCGAACCACGTTAAAATACCATCCTTCCTCTCCCTCCATCATCGTGCTTCAGGAAATAGCCTTGGCCCCAAGAATTCATCTTTGTTGGCTGGGGTTTGGATCAGAACCAAATTCTAATGTCAACATTTTAGCACCGTCTATGGGAACCCATCTGCTTCTTGGAGTGTCTTCACAGTTGCAATGGCGAGAGGAAGAACTACAAGAAGTTCAAGCACTCTAGTTACACAGCCAATAGACATTCCCACTACCAAAGCTCACTATCAATGAAATGACTCTCTTAAAATAGGAGAGATACAAGTGTTTCACCAACCTCAGCAAGCACTTGAAGGTATGGTAAAAGAGTTAGCTGAAATTATAAAAGCACTGGCACAAGCACAAGCCCAAGGTGCTTAAAGATAAGAAGAGATCATAGCACAACTCCAGCAGCTCCGTAGAGAAGCTCAAAAGGAAACTCACGAAGATTGTGATAGCTAGCGATTGGGGGGCTCACAATGAGTGAAAAGCTCTACCCCCAGCTTGAAATGTGAGACTTGATAATGGAGGAAGTCCTCTAAAGGCTCAAATGACGAGAAGAGCACCCACGACCTCAAAGCAACTAACCTCACTACAAAGAGAGCTCACTATTCTTTACGAAAATTGAAATGCAGCCCCTCCCACAGAAACTTAAAGTGCTCATGATCCCACTGTACGATGAGAATAGCGACCCGAGGAACCACTTGGATGCATTCAATATCTAGATAGATCTTTAAACAACTAACCCTCTAGTCATGTGTCGCGTCTTCCCAGCTACATTTGAAGGTGTTATATATAAAAATTGGTTTAAGCTAAACAGACCTGTGAGTAGCCTGAGAGTGGCAAGAGGGCTAGCTCGAGGAGCGTCCAAATCATCTTATCACCAAGTCACATCACAAAGAGACCTCGTCAACTCGGGCTCGTGTACAAGAAAGTGAGCTTGACCTCTCCATTTAAAAGAACGGGCATGTCCATAGGTTGAACGACCTAGCTAATAAAGTGTAACCAGCAACGTATAGCTCACCAGATAGAAGATCAAGTCATACTCTGCCCCAACAGACAAATAGGGCCCCTTACAGAAGACAATCTACAATAGCTAAAAAAGGAGATTTAGTCTATATATTCTGCCTTGTACCATAAATATTGATGTAATAGATTTATTGCATATGTAATTACCATTGTAACCTCCTATCCTCTATAAATATGAGGAAGGCACCCTTTGTAAAAAGAAGAGCACCCGGACATAGGCAGAAATTCTGCCAAAATGGAGAAGAGAACCTGAGTGTTGTAACTTTGTAAAAACACCATCACAATAACATGTTATCATGGATGTAGGGTTTGGTGATACTCGGATTTGGCCGAACCATGTTAAACCCTGTATCTCCTTCTCTACTCTACCTTTTTTCTCTGTGTATTTTGCTGATTTATCTAGCTTGAACCGGAAAAAGGTCAGAGATCCCATAAGAATCCCTCCCCGTTGGCTAAAGTTTGGGCTCTCCGTGCGAACCAAATTTCACCATCAACATTTTTGGCACCGTCTGTGGGGATCTCACCTATTCTAGATCGCTTCCTACTGCAATGGCCAAGAGAAGAGCCACTAGAGCCTCAAATGTGTAACCCCATCCTCTGGATGGTTATCTCTTGACAACGGATTCATCCACTGCTCCTGTTATTAGAACAGCTACTAGTGTCCCTCCAGCTAGCTTAGTACAACCTATTCTCTCTGCCAACGATGCCGACGGATTGCAAACTTGGTTTTAGCACCAGGAGAAACTTGAATACATGATGGGAGAGTTGACTAAAATAGTCACAATGTTAGTGCAGGCATAAGCTCAGAATGTGCAAGGGAAGGCTGAGACCACTGTACCTGAGGTTGAACATTCCAGTGAAGCCAACCAGAAGCAGACTTCGCATCGCCATCCATATGGTTGAAACATTAAACCAAGCCACCAGGTCTCTAGCCAAAGACTAGGGTGCTTGGACGTTTTGGTGGAAGACCTCCTTCTGAGGGTCAAGCATCTGGAAGAGCACCCTTAGAGTCAAAATGAGCAAGGTCACTTTGGGGAGAAAACCTTGTTTTCTAGAGCGATCTTGGAGGAACCCCTCCCGTGCAAGCTTAAAGTTCCAACCATTCCATTGTTTGATAGAGACAGTGACCCACACAACCATCTAGACTTGTTCAACATGCTGATGGACCTTCAAGCCTATAACCTCTTGATCAGGTGCCGCATCTTCCTCGCTACTTTAGGTGAAGTCCCTCGAATGTGGTTCAGGAACCTCCCAGCTCGCAGCATCAATAGTTAGGAGGAATGCTAAGAAAAGTTTATTGATTAATACTGAGTGTTGAGGAAGTAGCTTGCACCCCCATGTCATCTCGCCACGGTCTTCCAAGGTAAATAGGAAACATTGAAAGACTATATCGCCTACTTCAGGCACGAGGCCAACAGTGTTGAGAAGCCCTCAGATGAGGTTATCCTGACTACTATCTCAGCGGGACTCCACAGAGATGGAAAGCTATTCAAGAGTTTGTACAAGTCCTCAGTTGGCAACCTAGGAGAGTTCTGAGTGGGTCACAAAGCAAATCCGATGGGATGAGACTTTTGATCCGCAAAAAATTGAAATAAGTAGTTCAGCTTAGAGCAAGAAGAGGAGTAACCATGGGAATGGGAATGACAACCCTGAGTGCTAGCTCACTAAGAAAAGCAAGGATGAACAACCCCATTCTCAGGTCATCATAGCACCTGCAACATCCTATCAGATGCTCAGGACAAGATCTTAGTGTTGGAAAGGGACAAAGAGGACTTGAAAAAGCCTTCACCCTTGAAGACTCCTAGCAAGTCTAGGCTTAACCAAGGGAAACTCTTCACATACCACAATGAGTTTGGGTATGTCACCTTAGAGTGTTGGGTGTTGAGAGATGCCATAGAGGATCTCATCAAAAGAGGTCGTTTGCATGATTATGTTGTGCAGCCGTCTAGGTAATGGCTTGGATCTTCTTGGCAGGACACCGAGCAAGAGTAATCTCCTACTATCAGGACGATCTTTTCAACTTTTTTACTCTTTTGTAAATTATGTAAACATTTTGAATATGACTACTGATTTTAAATTTTTCTTCAAACAGGTGATTCTCCTATCTGGCACCTATTTTATTTTAGCACAAGATCGCCCTAACCACAAGATCGGCCACCCTTTTATTTGGGCACAAGATTGCCTCAGCCACCCTTTTATTTAGGGACAAGGTCACCCTGACCACAAGATTGATCACCCCTTTATTTGGGCACAAGATTGGCCCAACCATAAGATCGACCACCCTTTTATTTGGGCACAAGATCACCTTGACCATAAGATCGGTTAACCCTTTTATTTGGGCACAAGATCACCCCGACCATAAGATCAATCACCCCATTTATTTAGGCACAAGATCGCTCTAACCAGAAGATCGACCACGCTTTTATTTGGGCATAAGATCGCAATGGCCACAAAATTGACTAACTTTAATTTCGTAGCTCTCATGCGAACTTATTCATTTGGCCACGAGATCGGCCCGAGCATGAGATCGCTCACTCTCTAATTTTGTAGCTCTCTTGTGAACTTAATCATTTCATAGCTTTCATGCAGGCTCATCTTATTATTTATGATTCTCATACTAACTTGTGTATTTTTTTGGCCACAGGATCAGCCCAAGCACGAGATTGCTATAATCTGTAACTCATGCTATCTTCTGACTATGCACAGGTTGCATAGATTACTCAAACTAAAAAGTTTATATGGGAAATAAAGACAACAAACAGAAATTACAGAAAGAAGCTGAAGCTTTATTCATTAAAAGACCTCAATGAGTCAGATTTACATCAAAAAGCCCTAAACGCATGCTAATCAAAATACAAAAGGAAAAACCTATGGCTAAGAAAAGGAGCCAGCCATGAAGGGCCATACACTGGCTGACTGGAGCCCATGCGCTGCCAAAGTCTTAAAATTTCCCTTCCAATGCACAATCTATGACAGCACTGTAGCTCCTTATATCTTTGGCCACCCGCTCCTGATGAAGGAAGCACATCAAGAAATGTCAGGAGCTTGGCTGGCCAAACAATTACCTCACAGTGGGGCTGAGAGGTTGCAGTCTGAGATCCATATGAGATCTCTCCATGTTAATGGAGAAGTCGGGTCTTCCAAACTCTCTATACAGCAGTCCATATTGCATCTATGGAAGAATAAAATGCCAGAAACAGTGGTGGTTTATCAAGAAACTCCATGATTTTCTCAGTGTGGTGATAAAAGGTATTGCCTTTCCCTTATATAGAGCCAGGGCTAACTTAATCAAAGGATCCAGATCTATTCCCTTAACCATCACTATTTATGGCCTCGAAAAAGGCTAAGTTTGACTCAACAATAACTACTAGACGCTTGCATAGGAAACATGGCCTAGAGCAGATGAAACAATAGTCTTGGGAGAAGGCTTTGACTGATCAAAAATTAAAGAGTTTCAACTCCTAGCTTGCAGCGTGAGCTAAGAGTTGGGGGGCTTATGTTATACATAAAAATTGGTTCAACCTAAACAGACCTATGAGCAACGGAAGGGCGACAAGAGGGCTAGCTCGAGGAGTGTCCAAATCATCTCATCGCCAGGCCGCATCGTGAAGAGACCTCATCAACCCGGGCTAGTGTGTGAGAAAGCAAGCTCGACCTCTCCATTCTGAAGAGTGGACACGCCCATAGGCTAGACTACCTAGCTAATAAAGTGTAACCAATGATGTGTAGCTCACTAGACAAAAGACCAAGTCATACTCTGCCCCAACAAACAAATTGGGCCTGCCTGTAGAAGATAATTTGCAGAAGCCGAAAAAGGAGATTTAGTCTATATTTTTTGTCTTGTACAATAAATATTGATGTAATAGATTTATTGCATATGTAATTACCATTGTAACCTCCTCTCCTCCATAAATATGAGAAAAAGCCCTTTGTAAAAAGAAGAGGACCCAAACACAGGTAGAAATTCTACCAAAATGGAGAAGAGAACCTGAGTGTTGTAACTTTGTAAAAACACTATCACAATAACACGCTATCATGGATGTAGGGTCTGGTGATACATGGATTTGGCCAAACCATGTTAAACCCTATGTCTTTTTCTCTACTTTTCCCTTCTTCTCTATGTATTTTGCTGATTTATCTTGCCTGAGCTGGATAAAGGTCAGAGATCCCATAAGAATCCCTTTCCATTGGCTGAAGTTTGGGCTCCTCGTACAAACCAAATTTCACCATCAATAGGAGGTATACCCTGAGCATGGTTCAGAAGCTTCCTGGCTTACAGTATCAATAGCTGGGAAGAATGCCAAAGGAAATTCATTGACCAATATCAGGCACTAAAAAGGTAGCTCATGCCTCCCTGTCACCTTGTAATGATCTTTCAGGACAATAACAAGTCACTGAAAGACTATATAGCCAGATTCAGGCACGAAGCTAACTCTATAGAAAACCCTTTAGAGGAAAACATCTTAATGGTGATCTCAGTAGGACTTTACAAAGATGGAAAGCTATACAAAAGCCTTTACAAGTCCCTGGCTCAAGATCTAACTGAATTCTATGAGCAAGCTATCAAACAAATAAATTGGGAAGAAACCTTCAGAACGGAGGAACCCAGATAGAAAGCGGACATCAGCGGTCCCATTATGAGAAAGAAGAGGAGTGATAAGAGTCACAGTCACAACCCTAGTCCTTAGCTCACAAAGAAGGCAAAGCCCCAATGACCTAGAGGCCGCTTCAAAAACTATTACATCCTATCAGATATGCAGGTTAGGATTTTAGCTACAAAGAGGCACAACGAAGACTTTAGGAGGCCTAGGCCAATAAGAGCTTCCCCCAAGTCCAGAGATCCAAGTAAATTCTACACTTATCACAATGAGGTCAATCACACCACCTCAGAATGTTAGGCACTAAGAGATGCCATAGAAGACCTCATTAGAAAATGTCAATTGTAGGATTATGTGGTAAGGCCATCAGAATAACAAGCTCAACAGACTCAGCAAATTGCTAACCGAGAGCCAGAGCCTTCCATCAGAACCATATTCTAATCTTGTAATGTTTCCTTGCAATCTCTATGTATCAATTGTCTAGTGGAACGCTGTTTGAAAGGAACCACTCTATGTTGAACCTATGAAACTCACAGCCGATTGGCCAAAACTTAGAAATATTATCCTACTAACAACAAGCCTTCACCTTACCATACAAACAGAAATGAAAACTTGTCCATGGGTGAGATGGCTCCAGAGCCTACCATGCGTCTGAGGATGAGATGGCCTGGAGTCTACCTCATGACAACGCAAACGAAAATAAAATAAAATTGAGGGTAAGATAGCCCTAGAGCCTACCTCGCACCAAAAACATAACCAAGGGTAAGATGGCACGAAGCCTACCTCAATGACACACTTAAACCCAATGACTGGCTAAAAGCTCGCCACAATGCAAGGATGCTGAAATAAATTCATTGCAGCTCTCATGCAACCAAATGCCCACAACTAACATGCAGGAAGGAGATCCCAGCTTGCATGTGACCACTTATCAAGTACAGCTTACATGTGAACTGACTATTGCTCACCAAAAATGATCAAGCAACAAGAGAATTAAAGAGTCAAGAACATGGCCGATTGGTAAGAAAGAGATGTTATTAATTATCACAAGTGTACAAGCAAGCGGTGCACAAAGCATCTGATACAACTTTCAAAAGCTATGCAAAAGAGCTTATATATTAAAAGGCCTCACTCAAAGAGGTAAAATTACTTCAGAAGAAGAAGAAATACAGAAACCAAAGGCAAAAAGCCTGAAAGCCTAACACTACCATTCTGGAAGAAAATGAAGAGCCAGCCATTGGGAGATGAACTCCCACTAGCAAGAAGACTAGCAACTCCACTCTTGTAGTCTTCCCATCCCCAGCCAACAGTTCCTCCTAGACCAGACTCAGAGCAATTGAAAAAGGCACCAAAGGTCTAGCTAACAAAGCTGGATTCCATGGAAGGATCAGGGGGAGATAATCCAAGATTTGCACAAGACACCCCAGGAGCCCGCAAGACAGATCCTGCGGCAAAGCCACATGCAACAGGCCATCCGCACCTCTAAACAATCTGTAATAGACCATCCATGCCTCATAAAGCTTCATTGGAAGCCAGGCTACTAACAGTACAGAAGGCTCAATAAGCTTCTCCATTAAACTCTTTTATAAAGAAGGAAGAAGACCCCTCAGCGGTATAAAAAGACCAATTTGGTCCACCGAATAATGCAAAAGATATTTGGTCGATCCTAATCCAATGGCCCAAATCTAGTAGAAGTGCCACACCAATGGTCGAAAACTATGAATAGAAAAAAAAGCATGGTCTGATGTAGAATGAAAAGATAGAAAATGAATCTAAAATGACAATTCAGTCAGGCAAAGACTTTAACTAAAGGAACAAACAAAGCCTCAGAAAGATTACAACTCCCAGTCCATAAAGCAAACTAAGAGTTGGGGGGCTTATGTTATAGGTAAAAATTGTCTTTGAAGAAAAAGTCAACATGAATTCAGTAGAAGCCAAGTTACCCAGCTCGCTGAGGACGCCCAGTGAGCACTAACTCACTTATAGCTAAAAGGCAATGTAGCGAGATCGTAAGAAACATCGTCGTTAAAGCAACAAGCCATCCAGCTCGAGCTCGCTACACTAAAGAAATAGTACCAAGCTCATCAAGAGAATTACCATAGTAACCTCAAGCTGAGAATCTCCACTCGGGAGGATGGACATCTCACTCGACAAAGCAAGACCAAGAGACAGACATATGTATGCCAGCTTGCAAGTAACAAGAGGGGCCCACCCCATAGAAAGCAACCTACAATAATCAGATTGCAGGAGTTTTACTATCCTTTACATTTATTTCTTGATGTAACAGAACTGTAGCTTGTAATCATTACTTGTAACCTTTCCTTCCTCTATGAATAGGAACTCATTGTTAGAAAGAGGGGAAAGGCTAAAAAACTCATAAGCAAAAGCTCTGTAAAAATCTTTCTTTCATATTAATAAAAGCTCTACCATAGACATAGGGTCTAATACTGCCCGGATTTAGCTGAACCACATTAAAATACCATCTTTCCTCTCCTCCTTCCTCTCCCTCCAACATCGCACTTTAGGAAATAGCCTTGGGCCTAAAAATTCATCTCTATTGGCTAAGGTTTGGATCAGAACCAAATTCTGATATTAACAATTACTGTAACCAACTCTAATAGAATAACTAACTTTCAATTGGTGAATCAATTTTGGAATCGATTTAGAGTGGTTACAACTGTTTTCCATTAATGAATTGATTTGTGAATCAATTTGTGAATGAAGTTCATGAAGAACATTCTTGATCGAATCAGTTTATGAATTGAATCATAGCATAATGAACTAAGAATTGAATCGATTGGTGAATCGATTCAGCTTATAAACTTAACCTTCGATAAGAAATATTTTCAAAGTAATTTTTTCAAATCAATAGGAATCGATTCAAATGTATTTTCACAAGATTTTCAATGTGAATCAATTCTCAGTGTAAAAAATGGTTTTCTTCATAAAATCTGCACTTGTGAAAAATCAATTGATAGCTCATTTGAAAAATATTTGATTTTTCTCTCTAAATGATTTATTCTTCCTCAAAATATTAATTAAAAATATTTAAAGATCAAATTGCTTAGATTTCATTCACAAAAGATCTTAAAAAAAATAAAAAAATCCTAGATTAATATTTCTTGTACATAAACACTTGGGGGAAGGTTTGAATTTGAGGGCTGCTTCATGATGGGTTGAGCCAAAAAGTGATGAATGTTGAATTTTGAACATGAGCTAGAGAAGTAAGAACAATTTTGAAGGTTAGGAATTAACCATGCTACCAGTGTCTTTTAAAGAGTCTTTTGCTTATTCTCTTTTCTAATTGTGTTCTTATCATTGGTGTCATCACTCGAGGATGAGCAATGATTTAAGTTTGGGGGTGTGATAACTCTATGAAAATAGAGTTATCTTGATGTTCCTA